>UXGD01005884.1:0-13557 GCA_900474315.1 Torymus auratus
AGATGCTTGTTAATCAATGCCTAAAATGATTGGCTTCACCTACATTATTTGTGTGCTTCTACTATTATTATTATGCAGGGGCGTCGTTACGTTCGTTTTCGAGCTATGTAATTTTGAACGGAGCAGGGAAGGGTGAGGAGGGGGGAGGGGGGTAACATTCCTAATTTTCTAAACCCATCACATAAAAGTAGGTAAATGACTAATCGAAAACTTGAATGCTAAGACATAGGCCCCCCTCAACCTACCTACTCCACGCGAAGCAAGTGGCAGATAAAAAACATGTAAATGCTATACGATAAACTCACTTATCCCAGGCACAGCAAATGACCAATTGAAAACGAGATTACGAAAATATTGGAAATATTTTTTTTTATACAGTGGGCATTACCCATTTATTTACACCTGGTTTTGTGGGCGAAAGATTAGGGAGTTTCCACTTCCGGGGGCGCGCACTGCATCGTATACTTAATTACTTTTTGATCCTCCCGGCGCGCAATTTGCGCATGCCCAGAATCTACTATTATACTACTATACTAATAGAGCACGCTTGACCCTTCTGGTACGAGTACTCACTGTTACGCGTCCTTAGTATATACTAAGGGTACATAATCTACCATTTTGTATCTAGGGTGTAAAATGAAATTTTACGCCCCGAGCATGCTCTACGCAAACGAGGGTCAGTTAATTAAGCCGGCCCGAATTCTACGCGATTACATACAAAGGGGGTCAGTTCGATGCCCGCGTTACAAACAATATTTTTTTATTGGCGCTGGTGGAGATAAAAAAATTTACGGCACAGGGAAAGTGTGTTTTTCGCCAGTGTTAGAGCGAAAAAAAACTGTATTTTTCATGTGGTGTAAATTTTACGCCCCATAGGCGTAATATATTTTACGCCTGCAAAATGAAACGTAAAGGTATTTTACGCTCACTGCATCACAAAATAATGATCGCCACGCAAAGCAAAAACTACGCCCTTGTGAAGAAAGGTACTGGAATGAAAATCATAAAATTGTTGGTCATATGACCAACGAAAAAAATTAATATTAATATTAAAGTAATATATTACTAATATAATGGATTTAACATAGACGAATATTAACATTATTTTAACCAACTATATAGTTATGGAAAGACGAAGTATGCAATATTTTTTCATAAAGTTTATTACGGACCCAAAACGAAGAGGAAAAGTACGTGACGGTCATATAACCGTCTTAAGACGGTCTCAACGGGGTCACCCTACAACACTCTGGACTCCGCGCGACGTTCGATTTACCCTAATATGTTGTAAGTACTCGTCTGAATTAATTGTCCTTTCTCTTCGGGCTCTTGCCCTCTCGCTCGAATGAAGGTACGCTGAGGAATAGCGCCTGTCAGCCAATAGAAAGCGAGATTTAATAAGGCGGTTCTATCTTGATCCTCCCTAAAAGGAACAAGTCCTTTTAAAGTTTGCTCGTGATTGGCTGTTATCTGTGTTCCTCAGGGTTCCTTCATTCGTGCAAGAGCCCTTCCTCTCTTTCTCTTTTCTTCTCTCAGGGAGTGTATATACAATAGGGGCGCGTCAAGATGCGCGTCCAAACGGCGGGTACCCAACCAATCACAGCTTGACTCCAGCGGAATCGAGTAGAACCAAAGAGTATCTAGTCCGCTGGAGTCAAGCTGTGATTGGTCGGGTTAGTCGGGTACCCGTTTGGATGCGCGTTTCGACGCGCATCTTGATGCGCATGTCAACGCGCCCCTAGTGTAGACACTCCGTCACATGCTGGGTCCCGTCGCTGCGTCGCGCCCTCCCTCGGCTAACGGCTTCAATGACGGGCGGGTGCCGTGTTCGGTCGCATCTACAATTGTACACTATGGTGTCTATGCAAGAAACTCATGCAATCAGCGTGCGTAACTGCAGCCAATCTCAGCTTGATTGCAGCAGAAGGAAAGAGTGTCTACCGCTCGAGTCAAGCTGTGATTCGCTGCAGTCCGCACTCCGCATGTCGCATACCCTTCTTCTTGGATAGTGTATCTTGTCCGAATAGACACTCACTCATCAGTCATCGCGGAACACAATTTTAGAAGTTTTCTTACACTTGTTTTGAAGCAAGTTTTAACCTCGCGCCATTTCGTTGAATCTTGGACGTTCATCGGACCCTAGAGCTCTTTTTCATTGCATCCTCTACTTAATATCGCGCGCGTGCTGCCAATCCAAGGGACGCGAAAAACGCGCACGCCGCACGCGCGCGGTCGGTCACATTGGCAACGCGAACGCCGCGACAATTCGCCGAATAATATATATCCTATCCTAACCATAAGCAGCACACACTTCGTCAACGAGGGACCAGAGAGACACGATACGAGAGAGTCAGGCCAGTGCGCGCGGCTCACTCTCCCTGGCTGCCGTAAGAGTAGCTGGTGGTCGCGGGCAAAGTTTTTTCCACGGGGGAGAGAAAAATGGTCGGTACCATGGCCGCGGCGATGCGCCAGCAGCTCGCGAATCTTGCCCACTCGGGCGGCTCGCACAAGGATCAGGCGGAAAAGTAAGTTTCACGAAGACGATGATATCGCGAAATAGTGAAGGTACTTAGAGCTGTTGTTGGATACGATTAATTGATGCATCGTTTGTTTCAGGTACAGATCGCTTCTGGACGCGATCCTCACGACGTCCGGCGACGAGCTCGCCGAAACTTTAAAAGTATTCATCGAAGCAAGTACGTGTATTTAAGTGCTAGTTTTAAACGATGATTTTTGCGAGGTAAAACAGAGATGTAATTGAATTTTTTTTGTAGTCGTTAACGAGAACGTCAGTTTGGTTATATCGAGGCAAGTGTTGACAGACGTCAGTAATAGGTTGCAGATGCTGCCAGATGAAATTTCAAAAGCAGTCTCTCACTACACATTAGATAAGGTATTTAAACTTCTTTTAAATGCTGCAAAGTCATTGTTTTATGTGATAAGCTAAAGATGCTGTTCTTTAATCTCTGTTAAGGTTCAACCTAGGGTAATATCGTTTGAAGAACAAGTTGCTAGCATCAGGCAGCACTTGGCTGACATTTATGAACGGAATCAAAATTGGCGAGAAGCTGCCAATGTTCTTGTTGGCATACCTCTGGAAACAGGACAGAAGTAAATTTTCTAAATTTCTATGAAATTTGTAAATTATTGAATTATTAAATTTATAATTTGTGTTTATACAGGCAATATACAGTTGACTACAAACTTGATACGTATCTTAAAATCGCAAGACTTTACTTGGAGGATGACGATCCCATTCAAGCTGAAGCCTTTATTAACAGAGCCTCACTTCTGCAGGTATTTTATTAACAATAATTAACAAATAATTATTTCCTAAGCATTTAAGTAAATTATTATTACAATAAATTTGTAAACTTTTTAGGCAGAGTCAAAGAATGAACAGTTACAGATTTATTACAAAGTTTGCTATGCAAGGGTATTAGATTATAGAAGAAAGTTTATTGAGGCAGCTCAGAGATATAACGAATTATCATACAGATCCATAATCCATGAAGATGAACGTATGACAGCTCTTAGAAATGCTCTTATGTGTACAGTACTCGCTTCTGCTGGACAACAAAGAAGTCGTATGTTGGCCACATTATTCAAAGATGAACGGTGTCAGCAACTTCCAGCCTACTCTATTTTAGAGAAAATGTATTTAGATCGTATAATACGACGTTCGGAACTTGAAGAGTTTGAAGCTCTTCTACAGCCCCATCAGAAAGCCTGTACAACTGATGGACTTGGTTCTACAATCCTTGATCGTGCTGTTATTGAGCATAATTTATTATCTGCTAGCAAATTATACAATAATATAACTTTTGAGGAATTAGGATCACTACTGGAAATTCCACCAGTCAAAGCTGAAAAAATTGCAAGTCAAATGATAACTGAAGGAAGGATGAATGGTTACATTGATCAGATTGATTCGATTGTGCATTTTGAAAGTAAGTTATTTTAAATTGATGTGTTTAATTGAGTGCTATTGTTTTTGTAAGGAAAATGCTTACAGGCCTATATCAATATCAATAGTAGAAAATGTAAAAAAATGATGAGCATAAACAATCCATGCAAACTTAAAATGCCACTAGAATTTTGTAAAAAAATTGTTTTTTTTTTTTTTTTTTTTTTTTCTTAAACTATGTTTCATTACATGAAGAATGTGGGAAAAAAGTTTTACACACTTTTTTTAGATCGCAACCACAGCGCGTTGTACGTGTGCGACCAAAACTTTAAACGCGTTTTTCTCGGAACCGTCTTAACTGGCCGGGTTCATAACTCAAAAAGTTTTTGACGAATCGAATTGAAATTTCGTACACAGCTTTATAATAAGATAACTCTGGGAACACCATAGGGGTTTTTCGATTAATTAATAAAGCCTTTTTGTTCCTGATTATGTAGATTGTATGATTATCTTTTTTTTAATTTCTGAAAATCTCTTTTTTACCTCTAGTGGCATTACCCCTTAAGCATCTGCATACAAATTTTCCAAAATTTGTACCGCTGAATATTTGATCACGTGAAATCTCGATTTTTCAAATCATTTTAGCAAACGTCAGTCTAATTTATTTCAACTTTCCCTTAAGGATTGAGTTTTATTTTAAATTTCATATTTTGACAAACTCTGCCCGATAGCATTGATTTTGTATGTCCATCTGCGTTCCTCTATTTAATATATAATATCTTTGGTCATTCTCCTTCTAACATTTTACTTTATCTAGTATGTATGTAACAAAATTTATTTTTTTTATTTAGCACGTGAAAGTTTACCAACTTGGGATAAGCAAATCCAGTCTCTGTGTTATCAAGTCAACCAAATAATTGAAAAAATTGCTCAAACTGAACCAGAATGGATTGCAAAAGCCATGGATGATCAGATGGTTCATTAAGTTTTTTAAATAAATTTTTAAGTAATATTAAGGTTTAGAATTGTTTGCCTACAAATCTAAATTTAAGATTAAGATCCAAGTGTAGTACGTACCACCAGTGCCACTAATTTCAAAAAATAAGTTTGTATTGTGAAGTACAGTCCAACAAATAGAAGGAACACTTGGAACAAGGAAGACCGGTTTCTTTTGTAAATAAATCACTACTTGAAAAATCTCAATAATTGTGATTTACTTTATTGACACAATGTCGAAGAAACCAAGTTCATCAATTATTTCATAGAAGTGCAATTCATATATAAATACAGAGAATACTATAAAAATTAAAGACCTACATAAGAAATTCACATAAAAAAATTAAAAGATGTGTAAAGCAAGACATACATTTTAGGTTTTTCGATTTAACTTTCTTTATTGTTGTTTTCTATGGATAGTTCCATACCATTTTATACTAGTTTTCAACATCGTATTGATACTAAACTTTAATTTAAAGATGAGGCTGATCTCATAAAATTTAACAATCTTGATGCTTTTTACAGCCACACATTACAGAGCCTTTTTAAATCTTGTTTCAATAAAATTTTATTTGCGTCACGTCTTTCGCTGTATGTTTTACAATCTTAATCCTGCGGGCGTGTAAACAAATGACAAAACTCCCGTAAACAATATGCATTAAAGTTCGAGTGACCCTCACGAGGGCAAGTCTACCTACATTACATTACAGGTACAATAACCGGTCTGAAGCATGTAATCGTGACATGGTCATTATGACGCAAGTGTAATGAAGTATTGTTTTCAAAGGGGCAGGATTCACTTTGATTTTGAAATTTAAGCCTCCAAGTCCAGTGCAAAGCCAACCTTGTGGCCACCAGATCCAAAGTTCTTACCATCAATGTTGGCAGAAAGAGTAAGAGTTACTCCTATAAAAATAAAATTAAGATTTTAATTTGAAATCAGTAATTATTAGATAAATAACTAAAATGGATCATTATAAACAAATTTTTTACAAAAAAACTAAGGAATCTTAAAAATTTCAATATTAATATTTGCTCCCTAATATAGTAGTGAACAAGAAATTTTAAAATAAAATAAAAATTAATATTTTCCTATATATGATTAGTAAAGATAGTAATAAAAAATGTCAATGGAAAAAATTATAAAAATATTCTCGAAATATATTAATACTTGACGTTTATGCATTGCAATTTTCTCAAAGACAACGAGATTCAAAAGCATGTAAGAAAATCCTGTCTACAAGTATTGTGAGTTGAAGTCCACCCTAGGTTAAAGTTAAATATAGATCAGCACGTGACAGACTATAAATAACAAACTATAGACTGTTTGCTTACAACACTAGTAAGATTTAAGATTCCTTTAAGTTTTAGATGATTCGCAAAGAAAGGCAGTTTTCTGTCTATCTCAATTTATGCACAACAAATTTGTGAGGCAAAATTTTTTTTTGTACAAAATTAATATTTATATTGTTATTTAATATGTTTTATACTAACCACTGTGCAATTTCTGCTGGTATCCCAAACCAATTTGGAGTTGAGAGTTAATCTTGGCCCTCACGCTAACATCACGATCCAGATCGTATTTGGTACCAAGACCAAACTGTGTTACATTGTTGCTTGAGTTCCAGGCAAGGTTAATAGCACCCTCCAAACCTGGCTTGATCTTGTGGTGGATAGATCCTCCAAATTCACGTCCATTATCACTAAAATTGATCATATTAAATAATATCTTTGAACAAAATCTCATAAAATAGTTAAAAGCTCTTTAAATTTTATCATTTTTTTTTCTTTAACAAAAGCAAATAAAGAAATCAATAAAAAAAAAAAAAAAAAATGTTATTTTCATACTTACACAGATGTGTGAAGATTGAAATCAGAGGCAGTGAAGCCAAGTGCAAAATTATTCTTAGTAACTTTGCTGGTCTGAGAATCGAAGCCAGCTTGATAACCAGCTAACCAACCTATAAAGTAAAAACAAACAAATGGACATTAAACATAATATTCATAATTTGTCAGATTGATTAAAATTGTATTCTGCTATAATCTACTAACCCTGATATCCTACTACTGCAGTAGCATTAATTAGGGGACCAGCTGAGAGGCTGAGGTCAAAGTCTGCAGTAACAGCAACATTCTCATGTTTGTATGTGCTCTTTAGTTTACCAGTTTTGTTTCTGTATAGCAAATAAAATAAATTAAGTTGTATTCAAGCTAGAGGAAAAATAAATTATAATCTTATTAATTACGTAAGAAAACAAGCTGAGTAATTTTAATAAGAATAAGATTCTTAAAATATCAAATTAAAAGTATATAATTGAAAAAAAGAAATTGTACATTAATATGGATGATGAAATTACTTTCTTCAAAGATGTAAAGTGTTTTCACTCACCCAGTCTGAGGAGAGAAGGTGGAACTGTAACCGATTGTGAGTCCTTGGATTGGCTTATCAGCAAGAGTAATATCAGCACCAAGGGTATTGTCTGTATTCCATTTTTCGACAAAGGTCAGACCATACTCTTTGACCTTGTATTTGCTCTCAAGAGTACCAAAGACCTTTCCAGTGTCCTGGTTGGAAACTCCACCAGAGGAGAACTCTACGCCAGAGTCTGTCTTGGTTCTGACATCGAGCTTGAGGAGACCAAAGTGGTATCCTTTGCCGAAGACATCACGTGCATTCTTGCCAAGATCTCCATACGTTGGGGGAGACATTTTCTATCTAAAAACAAACATGATAAGCTAATGAGTCAGGTTTCTGTCGCTGATATGTAATTGAAAGAAGCTAGAGATAAGACTTGTTAAGTGATAGCAAAGCAGCAACCTTCACTCTAACAACTACAGCTATCTTTTATAATCACAAATGTATACCAGACCGACCTAATCATCTACCTTTGGACGACTTTACCCACCAAAAGAAAAGCCCCTATTTTTCCATGCTTAATCAGCCAACAGTCGTCCATCAAAATCAATCAACATGACAGAAAAGTCTCGCCAACTCGGGCGATTTTCGCGCACGTCGCTCCATTTTGTACCGAGCGATCGAACCCTGCACACGCAACATCGAGCTGCAACTACTTAATCGCTTCTTTCCCCCCTTATTATTGTGCGGGATGCTAGCGCATGCACTCCTCTCGCAAACTGTACCGACAAAATAACAATAAAGGATTAGGTCACGAGGGAGGCCTGCCTCAGCCATACATCACATGCACGAGGCCGAGTGACCCGATTATTTCGTGATGGTAACCTTCGTGGGCCGTTTAACAGTCTCGGCTTTAAAAGAATCGATCGTTCGTGTGCGCGCGCGCCCATTCCGTCTCTTTCCTCACCCCTCAAGAGATCTAACCTTCAACCTGTGTACCTACCTACCCGCACTGCGATCGCTCAACAATCTCTCCTGATGAAGCTATGGCTAATCCCTTATCCTTATCTCGCTGCACGTACCTCGGGTGCGCGTGCACTATATGGAGTCGTCCAACACACGTATATATCGGCGAACGACAGCCCAGACGGAATATAGGTATTGACCTGCCGCCCCGCGAGCGCAAAGAGAGCAGCGCGCGCGAGGTATTACATAAGGCGTAAATTATCAATTCGCGGGCGGACGGACGTAGGTACGGGCCACTAGCGCGAGAGACAGCACCTAACCTTAGTACCCGCGACCCCCCCAGGAGTTCGCACGCGCGCAAAATCGATCGCCGCGTGGGAGCGCGACACGAGACGTAAGCACCGCGGGTAATTATATCCGGGAGCCCACCGCCTTTTGTGTATATAGGGGGTGTATAGAGATATAATGATCGTGTTGAGGATCATGGCCATCGCGCACGGCAGACGACATTTTACCGCGTGCCGGCATACGATAGCTGCGTTAGCGCAGGCACACGTATCTCTCCCCTGATCAACGGTTCTCGCTCGCACCGTTATTACCAGCCACCGCGTGTGCACAGAAATGCTACTTTTTATCTTATTATTTCCCCGAATCCGGCGATCGATCAACGACTGCATAATTCCCAATTTACACGCCCTTCGGTCTCTCGCAAACGCATACATCTATACATATTATCTTCCCTCTTGATTCAACGTATAATATTATACTCACTCGGTTGTAATCAACGGCGGAAAGACAGACAGACGCAGAGAACCTAGCGCGGAGAGAGAATTCGCACTGCTGCTGCTCCTCCGTGGAACTGGTAATATGCGTGCGCGCGCGCTCGCTCGCTCTTTCGTCGGTCGTCGTCGTCTCGACACTGTATGTGTGTGTGTACGTGTATGTATAAAGGCGGCGATCAAGTGCGCCTGCGCGTGCCGCGCACGATATTCGCCCTGCCTCGACTTTGGTCTC
This sequence comes from Torymus auratus, assembly GCA_900474315.1. NCBI lineage: Eukaryota > Metazoa > Arthropoda > Insecta > Hymenoptera > Torymidae > Torymus > Torymus auratus. Next base: position 9,240 of record UXGD01005884.1, read on the forward strand.
TCTCGGCTCCGGTCTGGCGCAGCGCCGTCGTGTGCTGGTGTGGTGCGATGCTGGTGCGCGAAAAAGAGCCGCGTTATAGGCCTCTCTTCCTGGATATTGCGTCTATAGGTCTCGTGAGGATGTCTCTCTTGCACGCGCGTGCATACACGAGGAGAGAGGAACTCGGGAGAAAGAGAGAGAGAAAGAGAGAGAAAGATAGACTATAATATTAGGAGAGTAGTCAGTAGAGATAGATAGAATCACGTATATGTACCTATATATATGCGGGATAGAACAGGGTGGAGAAGAATGGGTGGATACGGAATATACCTATGTTGCGTATGGATTATGAAATCGTTCATAGACGGTTTGGGTGATTTTTGGCTGTAGGTACATTTTTGATGGACGAGTATTTTAAATGCAATTGTAATTGTCTGTAGTAACGAAATCTAATAATCTTGCATATTATTAAAGGTTTTGTTCATTAACATGTTCACAAAATAATTTTTTAAACATTATAATTTTTATTAATTTTTCTATATATTTTCAGAATTACTTTATTAACTACTTTAGACAAATATCGAATACACCCTTAACAGCCATTATTAGATACACACATTTATGACCTGTCTGACCGGGTTCATCTATTTTCTACTTACCCTTCATGTACCTCCTATAACTTTATTTTTTCAATTTTTTTCTTTCTTTTCTCGTAGAATTCTTATTTAGACCAGACTGCATACTTACCATATTTAAAATATTTCAACAATACAAAACAAGGCCTACTGCCTTCCTGAGGTCTACTTTCAACACATGTGCTCGGGTAGCGGAGTGGCTCTCTCGCTGCATGGGAGAAGTCGATAAAAAGACATCGGAAGAACATGTGACTCGAACGCCCGAGGGGCTGCACTAATGTTATCTGAGTGGGGGGCTATACTGCATATAATATAATAAAGGTCATTGAACTGCATTATTATAATGTGGGGGTGACGAATAGGGTGGAGCTTGTCTTGATTTGAATAATAAGCTTCGGGTATAATATAATGAATTAACTTGGTTGGGAAATTTTTATTAAACATTTTTAATATACAAGATGTGCTTCTGCAAGAAATTACGCATTTGTCTATATAGATAAGAAGTTTATAAACACAATTTATTTATTAAATACATTTTGATAGGTTCCGCAAAATTCGAACTTCAATATATTTTCTGCATTTTAGTCTTATCCTTCCATTCTAGCTCTTTTGACTTTCGTTCTGCTGCTTAGTTCTATTCCGGCAGACTGCCACCCGCCGTCCCGGCAATTTAAATTTAAACTTTTTGCTCGCAAATTGATGACGCACAAAAGTATCAGATATGTCGGTCAATCATAGCTAGCGCTGCTCCTTTTTTTCACGACGTTATTTGAAATATTTTTCATGGAATTTTTTCAAATTTTTTTTTTTCAATATTTTTCAAAATTAAATTTACGATATTGTTAATAAGTATATACATTCGATTATTTAAAGAATTGAACAATATTAGTGAATTATTATTTATATGTTTTAGAAACCAATCAACAAACTTATTCTCAAAATTTGTTACACTACATTAATATAAATTTTTTTTTTATAGACTAGAATGTTCAGTCGCGCCGCTTCTGTCTGTATACTATTTTATCAATGAGGCTATAATAGAAGAGACTTGCCCCTGGCATGCGTCACTTAAATCGACCCCGGCTCAAGCTATCGGATGTATAGCACCATTGTTGACAATGCAATGCACATCAAGAACTATAAGTTTGAATAAAAATAAAATTTTCAACTAAAAATAGTTCTTGTTTCCTATGTATAGTTATGAAAATGTATACTATTGATATTCTAATAATATATTGTAATACAATTTCTAAAATATAATTGGACATAAACTTTTGCAGCATCCGCATAGGAAAACATTACGTGTGAATTGGAAGTGTGTAATTGAAGCTTTTAATTAAATTGTAATGTGAGATATCCGTAAAAATTCTTTGAATAAAAAATTTAACTGTAGAACGGAGTGTGATTTAATGAATTGTTTATATACTTATAATTGAAAATATGTCGGCACTTCCTTAGTTTTAATTGAATGTTTTGACAAAATTACATTAAGATTTTTTTTCTTTTTTCTTTTTATTAACAAATTTTACCTGACAACATGAAAAGTAAGCAGTATATGGGTAAATCTACAGAATGTTGCGATTTTGAGTAACTGTTTTTTTAAAGTAATTAATTGCTGCTATTAACGGAGCGGATTTTGAAAAACGGGATTATTTTGACAGTTTTCTGCATCCCCAAACTTGAGCATGCGTTGCACACTAATATGGATTACAGGCCTGGTTTTCAACGTAAAAATTGAAGATGATAGACCCTTATGTGCTTCGCACGCTCCGCTAATAGCAGCAATAAATTACTTAAAAAAACAGTTACACAAAATCGAACCATTCCGTATAGATTTAGTCATATATGTGAATTAATTAAGGCATAATTAAGTGATCCTAGATGCATTTTGATCCCTTTTTCTTAATTTTTGGAGATGTGCATAACAGGACAAAGTATAGGTACAATAAAGATATTTATATTTTTCATATTATGCATTATATACATAAGTGTTTTCGAAAACACGTAAAAATAATATCAACTAAATAAATAATTTAAAAATAATCCAAATTAAAGTGTGTTGTTTCCAAGATTGTTGCTGAAAATACATCTCAATTTTATATTTACAAAAAGATTGCTGCTGAAAATACATCTCAATTTTATATTTAACAAAAAGAAAGTTATTTTTATGCGTTTACATTCCTCTAGCTACATCCTCTTTAATTTAAAGAAGCACTATTACGTATATGCTATTCATTAATGGTATATACAAACATCGGACTTATTATAACGACAAATCAATTGACAACAATGGCCTAATCAATCATTCTCAACAACGTTATAAACAACAACTATAAAACTTGTTTAAGAAACTTCAAAGTAAACACGTATATCAAGCATATAAACCACCGAACCTCAGTCACTTCCACCCGCGCACATAGTCACAATCTTGAAAGCGCGCGAAATTCAACGCACCGATTCGCGCGCGGCGGCAAATCTCTTCGTTCCCTTGTCAGCCACATCATCTGCATCTCACACATCCGTCACTCCTACAACCTTTGTCGAAAAGGTCTTTCCACCTCTCTCTCTAACTTTTGGAAGTTTCTGTACTCTTCTCGTGGGGTCGGGCCAAAAATACTGCCTGTTTGCACGCGGCGCGCAACGTCGGGTGTTCACCGCGCGTTCACTCGGCCTGCAATGAGCGCCGCACGCATATAAGAAGTGAGAGAGTACGCGTACGATCTAGATTTTACCATTGGCACGTGCGCGCAGACGCGCGAAGGGTGTATTTTCGTTTTCGATAACAACATTATAAAAAGCGCAGCGGGCCGGCCGCCGGGCTCAGTTGGTACTGAGCAACAAAACAGTTCGTGACGTAGAGTTTTATTTGTAAAGGAAGCAACAAGTATAAAAGGCAGTTTTTCGGTTGCCGGGTGCGTTTTTAGTTCGTCGTATTATACACGATGTCGGAGAAGAAGACGGTAAGTGTGCGTATGTGTGTGTCTACGATGATGGTAGTGTGTTGCGTGCATATACCTACTGTGCAATGCGCGCTAGGGAGTGTTAATTTGTTCGTTTAACGCGCGGAGTGAGCGTAATTAGTCGCGTGTGTTTATATATGTGGATATATAAACACACAGTGGCTGCAGAGTATGGGATGAAAGTGTTGCCTAATAAGTGAAATGTCGAGTTGTTGCTCTTTTTACATTTACCGTTGCAGTTAGTTTAGATTTGAATGAACAATTTTATTTATCTCATATACGTATCTTATACTTATCATAAAGTAATTGATTGGATTTCATTTTGTAATATGAATTTATTAGGCTTTATCTACTTATTATTTCTTTACAATTGTTATAATTTTGATATCTAGATTATTATCATGAACATAAATGTATATAGTACAACTATAATGTTATATAGAAAATAAATCACGTTATTGCGATCGAAATTTGTCGAAACTACTTACATATCCCAAATTACAGCAACTCATATATAACTAAACCCTAGAATCTTGGGGCTTATAAATATTCCTCACAGCAAACCACATCGATCAAAAAATAATGCAGATAGTGCATAGATCCGTTATATGAGGAAATCTCAAAAAAAGTAGCACTTATCCGGAGTTCAAAATGTTAAAAATTTTTTTTTAAGGCACACCTTCGGGACAAGGTTTATCTCATTTGATAGGTCATAACATATACGAAAACGCTCGTGTTCCATCA
>UXGD01005885.1:0-13557 GCA_900474315.1 Torymus auratus
ACATATAGAATATATGGGAGGAATTATTATAAGCATACACACAAGTATCCTAATGTCATCTTTGACAAAAAATATATACTTAAAGGCATTAAATTCATGCTACAATTTTATGTATTTATAAAATTTTGTCACTTTTTTCGAGGTATATTATTTTGTATAAGCAACGGCATTTTAAATAACGATAATCGTAGGAATTCACGAACGCGTTGCGATTCCGATTACAAGCGAGATTTTGTACCGAAGCTGTCGGTAACACTCGCGACACTATATTGGCTATGACAAAAAGAAAAGCAAGCAGCGGAATAAATCGTTACATTTTTGCCTCGATTTGCACGTCAATTGCAGCGCCCGTATATACGAATGAAAAGATAGTCCATGTCTATACTTCGCGGAGTCCGTGGTGATTGGATGCTCATACTTCTCTCTCTCTCTCTCTCTCTCTCTCTCTCTCTCTCTCTCTCTCTCTCTCTCTCTCTCTCTGCGTAAAATTGAGCGCACGAGATTACATGATGCACGTTTTGGCTTTAGCCACACGCACTTAATTTGTTAACATATAAGCACAATATACGTGTAAATATATAAAAAATAAATTAAACGTTATATAAATATAAATTTCATAAAAAAATAATACGAATTAATAAAAGATTTTTTTATTATATATAATTGTAACGTAGATTGGCACTATTTTTTCTTACTTCACACTGTACAATAAATTATAATGACTTTAAAAGCACATCACGTCGATAAGGGAGATACCTACACTGACTTTTATCCTGAATTCACCACGACTCTTCCCGCAAACCTAATTGTTCCCTCTTCTATACATACCCCGCCGGTTTACTTTACTCCGGCGCTGCATCGCCGCAAATCCACCACGAGAGATAGCGCGTGCATTTACGAAACATGCAACATTAAACGCAACGTCCTGCGCAAAACCCAGCCACTCAGTGCTTCCCATCTTATATATATATAGTCTAAAGTATTCTTAAACGGAATACCTAACACACAACGCGCCCTTCTTTATGTTTCAGAAATCCCTTGACGCACGAGACGAAACAACGGAGGTCCCGGATACACCGGTGAGTATATAATATATAATACACATACAAAACCGAGAGAGTCAATAAGCGAGGTATCGAAATTTCTTTTTTTTCGCCCCTCTGCGGTCGAGGAAAAAACACGCAAACATGGTATACAATGAAAAGGAGAAATTGAAGTGTGCGCTGCGAGAGGGGAAAAAGGTAAAAATCGCTTGGGTGAAGGTTTCCCGCGAGGTAGAAGGGTATTATGGTCTGCGTTTCGAATGCAGCCGAGGGTAAATATATACGGGGCTGTGTATGCGGGCGAAAAAATGATGAAAAAAAATATATACAGGTAGATATAGATCGCCTATAGGCGAAGGGATTATGAGATTAAAAAATTCATGCCTGGATAAATATAAGGGAGGAATTTTTTTGCGGGTTTTCTGTATGCGCAAAGCGGGCTTTTAGCGGGATTGTATAGCGCATCCGAGCTTTCGGATATGTGTGCACGTGTTGTTTTTCTTTTTAATAGCGACAAATTCAGAACGCTGTTTCGCGTAGCTTTTTTGCGACTGCAGGTTGGTGTATCCGGTTACCGAATATGTGTTTCCTGTAGGCGAAATTGTCGAGTAAAAAATTTGCTCGGTAAAAATAAGTTCTATATTGATTTTTCAGCGTTTTTTCAAATAATGTGTAAGTTTATAGTTCGATGATTGTTGATGTAGTGAATAAATATAATTGAATATCGAGTAATGTAATGATTAAGAGGCTATATTAATAATAATATAAATATAATTTCATTATACATAAACAGATTATTTAGCTGTTAAACTGATACCGTAAATAGCAAGAGCAAATGGAATTGTTAATGCATGCGATTAATTATAATAGCTCTCACTTATACGTATACTGTATATAATTCGTTTAATTAATATTGTGTAAAATAAAATGTCGGTATATCAAGTGTAGTACTGCACAGCTATATATAACAAAACGCAGCAATCATCGAGTCTATTAGTAAAAATACGCGAAAAATGAGCTTTTAAGCGCGAACCGTAACCGACGCGCCGCACGGATAAGCGCTCAATTAAAAAGTAGATTATTTAGCGCTAATGGACCGATCCGTTATCACGAAGACAATAAACACTTTAAAAGCGCGTACATATCCGGGCTTACGAAACCAGTATGACAATTTATTCATGTCGCTTCCACTCTCTTTTCCTCCTTCCCCTATTGAAATTGCATTGAAAAAGCCAAACGAGCGGATTCGTTATTATACAAATCGCCTGGCGGTCGTCCCATAATGCGTAATTAATGCGGCGCAGAGTTATTATTTGTATAGCTCTATCTGCTTCTCTATGTATATACTATATCTGCCCTCGATCGATGTAATTTAATTTTAATTGTATAGGCATGACTGGAGGCGTTGCGCAACGTAAACGTGGAAACAATAATAAGACGGGAATACAGAGTGGCTGGTTGGTGGGCGCGAATGTGGGGAATATATTTTACGTTCAAGAGAGAGCTTTCCATGCGGTGAAGATTATGTAAACACTTTTTACGGCTCGCCGTTGCGCGTGCGATTCGTTTAGTGCGCATTTTCGTAATGCACTCGTCCCTTTTTATGATGCTCGATGAGTGCGCCCACAGTTGGCTAGAAAAAAAAAGTATTTCTTTATCTGGAAGGTAATAATAAAAGGGCTGAACGCTCATTTCAAATGTACAAACCGCGTACGACAATTATTATTCTCGTTTAATCTTTTTTTTCTCTCTCTGCTTAACAGAGGGTAGTTATATATATTTGTTTTGTCTTTGAAGCTGGAGGTGAATTTAGTTTTTTACAAGTGAACGAATTTGAAGGTAAATTGTGTTGAAAATGAGAGGTTAATTGAACAATTTTCAAACGAAATTGTCTCTGAAAAGATATAAATTAATAACCAAATTTCAAATAAATGCAGGAAGTAAATGAAGAAATGTCCGTACCTGATTGATTTTTAGTGGGTCTTTTCATTGTGGCCAATTTGTTTTCCAGTTAAACGTTTTTTGATGTTTCGGATAATGGTATAAACTGTAGAAATGATTATGTATAGAAAGATAAAGAATAAAATTTTTCTTAAAAGTAAAATTCTTCATCTCCAGGATTGTATTTTAACGTCTGTAATTGTCCATGGCTTGAACACTTCTAACGATCTTTGTAAATATTTCGTAGATACGTAATTCTCTTATTCGTTACTATAACCTCAAAATGTTGTTGCACGCTCTTCCAAATCGCATTCATTCACTCTCTATCAAAATCGCATTCAAAATTTCGCATCTTCCTTCTTTCAAGCCCTTACAGAACTATATCCCATCTCTTTCAATATAAATAATATTATATTACTAAATAAACCCTTCGCAAAATGGCACATCTTCATCCCCCATTCATCCCCATTCTCTCCTTTATTCCTCCATCCACGTTGCAACCACCTCACTCTTTTCCCGGTTAATTTTCTACTACACGAGCGTGAAAACGAGCCCGAGACAGACAGACTGTATCACGCCCGCGGCGCTTTTCCAAGTCAGTGTTCGTGCCAGTTACACACGTACGAGGACGGCATGCGGCGAGCTGTCCGTGTATGCGCCTGTGCGTTCGGTTAATTCAATTTTCCCTCGACCACACCTACCTCTCTCCGCCTCGCGCGCGTGGTGCGGTTTACATCGATGCGGTCGAGTCTGACTTTGCTCGCGCCTGCTCCACTTAATTTGCGTTCTTGCGGGCGCGGGAGAGTGAGGTGACCGATTATTTTTCTTTTTCGCGTGCTTAGAGGCGATTGACGATCGGTGCTGTGAGATGCGTGGCTTTGAAGGGTGAGAGGTTTTTTTTAGAAGATTAAAAATTAGCTAACAGTGTGTTCAAACTTTGTTTGAAAAAATGTATAATGCGGAGGGGTTGCTTTCTTTTAGAATGGTGATTGTATCCTTTGTGTCAGTTAAGTAATCTGTATATTATAAAGGCTGTTATACGGAGTAGTTATTGGAAAATCGACAGGGCTCATTTGAAATTTTCCCGCACAAAAGCAGTGTTGGAAAATATATAGAGGCTTGAAAGAAATTTTTGTAATTAAGATGAAATTTCATTGTAAATAAAAATAAGAAAGGGCTAAAAGTTTTCAGAAATTGCGTAATAGAGAAGCATATAAGAGTCTAACTTGGGGTGAGATTTTATATTATCTAAAGAAGTGTGATATTTAAACTAGATTTAAAGTATTTTACATTTTAAATGGGGGTAAGAGTTTAGCTTGAAGTTTAGAGCGAGATTGTTCTGCAATTTAAAGAAAAAAAAAATCCGCTGTCAATACATTAAATAATTAGTATCTTTAAAGTGGAAGTAGTTATTTTTCGCGAGATTTATTTTATATCATCATATAAAAATGAAATTACAGATATACAACCACAAGAATATGCATATGAAAAACATCATAATTACTATTTAAAACACAAACGTCATTCGCTTAATGGATTTCATTTGTACCTAATAAATATTCAAGTTTATAAACGAAGAACCATTGTTTCACTTACACCTTTCTTCAGCGCGTACAAAAATGCTCGACTTGGACTTTACCTCCAGCTCGTTTCATTTGACTTGCACTTTCGCGATTATATCCCGTTCACGTGTACTTATTCTTTGTGCGCGTTTTTTTCTTTTTCGAGGAAGTCGACTTTTCGACTTTTAGAGGGCGAAAAGTAGACACAACCCGATATAAATCCGGTTGAATTAAAAGTGTAGCCGCGGTACGGTTAACGTCACGCGATAATTAGAAAAAGGGCTGCTCACGAGCTGCGGCTAAAATTGTAAGCGGTTTATCTTGTGCATAAGTAAGGAGGTTTATCTTCTGTGGAATCGTCGCTATTATTATATTGCATTGGATATAATGAAGTTGTCGGTCCAATTAGAAACATACTTAGGTTGATTATTATGTGTCTGAAATGTTTGCCATATATAAATGTATAGCTATACAGATGATTAGCCGGTATTATAATAGGTGTTACAATTTTTAACTTCTTGTAAAACTCATATACTATATATAATTAGTTATAATATGTTTCAAGTGTATGAATTTTACAAGAACTTTTACCATTATTGTCAAAAATCAAGACACTTTCTATTTAAATGAAATCAACATTGGTGACTAAAAAATTCAACCTGTTGTAAATATCTCAACGCAGAGAAAAATCCAATTCAATTTAACACAAATCAATTATTGACTGATAAACGAAAAAAAAACCGCACACTGCCAGTGATCTTTTTCTCGTTCGTCTATACGAGTCCCGCGGGTCGCATTTTTCGACTCATTAATCAGGCTCGCTACGCGCGAAAGCTCTCAGTGCGAAAATCCGTATACGACTCCTACGCGCCTGGATTTTACGAGCTACCGCTGTGGTTATGGCGCCGGAGTGCGAGTGTTTTTCTTTTTGCGGGAGAGGAATGGCGCCTGATGGGGGTCGAATGGGGTTGTGAAAAATTCAGGTATGGAAAAATGGATGGTGTGTATGGTCATTGGAGGAAAGAAAATGTTTGTTGTAGGAAGAATCGTTAAATTTATAGTGATTCGTTGTTTTTTTTCTTGACTGAAAAGTTGACTTGTATAGAGTGAAAATAACAATTTGAGTTGGTGAATTGATTTTGAATAGCAATTTGTGTTATAATTAGGGCTGCACGAGAGCGAGATAATACAATATTTCTGTAATTATTGTCTAGCTCTTGCCAATTAAAAAAAATTTCTCACTTGACTTGGTCTTTTCAGTCAATATGAAAAGCATTATTGTCTTGTATTGAAATTCTTGATCATATTAGAGTTACGCAGACATACGACGAAAGCAAGTCGATTGTTTAAAAAATTAGAGGTCTACGTAGAAGAGGAAGGCACACAGACGTGAAATAGTAAGTTTTTTAAATAATTGACTTATTCACTGTCGCACGTCTCCGTAGCTCCCTTTTTTGCGAGAATCTCGGACCCCCGGATATTTGGATTTCAGACCTTGTCCTTAAATCGTCGGGTGAGAGGTGAAACCAGAAAACTCGGCCGAGCGCTAAGAAACCAGACAACTCGGCTGATCGCTAGGAAACCAGACAAGTCGGCCGAGAGCTAAGAAACCAGACAACTCGTGGGCTCCTTTTTTCATTCGGGTTTTAGTTCATAACCACGAGAGTGAGTTAAAAAATCAAGGATTTTAACTCCCTACAGTGGTTCTTAATAGTCAGAAAAACACAAAAATAATCACAAAATTTTTTTTTAACGTATATAAGGAACAAAGGTTATCAACTAAAAATCAACTGAAAAAAGAAATCCGCGAGTTGTCTGGTTTCTTAGCACTCGGCCGAGTTGTCTGGTTTCACCTCTCACCCGACGAAATTTAAGAAACTTGTAAGTTACAAATTTTAAGAATAATGTAACGGAATGTAATTTAACATACAAATACACTAGGTTTAATACAAAAACAATAAAATTTCGGTAAAAGTATAAATAAATGCCAAATTTTAAATTTGTTTTTTCCCGCCCTATATGTGCCGTTGGCCAGGGTCTAGTTCCCGCGCTGCCGCTAGGCGGCGCATCCCGATCCCTCTGGCCTCACGTACCTAAGTAAGCCGACCCGAGGGGATATAGCGGGGTGTCTCCGACTACCTCACCAACCTTTATCACTCGAACATCTCGTTAGTAGATGGTCGTCAGCAACTACCGAAGTTTATTGAGTTACGATTGTTTATTATAAAATGTTAAGTTATTTTTAGAACTGAACAAGATTCTCTATATTCATGACACCACAATCTTGATATTGTATCGAAAATTATATATAAATATTGTATCGATTATTGTCTTGAATATTGAGACAAGAACATACAATATCAAGATTAATCTTGCTATATCGCGGAGCTATAGTTTTTGTATACTAAAATTAGTAATAGGGTCTTGTGTTTCAATTTTCTCTGAAAATAATGATGTATTCAAACATTCTTTCCGTTCGTTATAGAATAGTTCGTTATAAAAATATAGTTCAGTTATTATTGTTATTGTTCAATAAATTAGTTGTCGGAATTTAGTTGATAAGCAAGTATCAATCGAAATTGATATTGATAGTTTTTAGCGTGCTCATAAGTAAATCTGATTTATTTTCCCAATTTGTAAGGTGGAAAGTGAATTACGGCTTATTGATTCGCGAACCAGTTCAACTCTATCATAGATATAAATCAGATTAATGTCTTAACTACCTTCATTAGTAATTACAATCAAATTTTAGACCTGAATAAGAGTATTGTATCGTAGTACTACAAGCAAACCAAATTTTGCTAACTATTTGACAATTTTTTTATATCTAGAAAAAGTATCGAGTTTTAAGAATTGTAATTTATTTACTGATGAAATAATACCATACATTTTGTTTTAGAGTGAAAAGTTGTATTATTAATAAAACATTATTTTTCAAAATTCGACCACTTTCTTATAATCTTCAAAATCGGCTACTTCTTCTACACTCCTTTACCAAGCTTCCGATAAACTTTCTTGCTCTTCCTTTTTCTTTCCGTCTCCTTCAAAAGTCTCAATAAACCCGCGAACCGCGTGAAACCTGAAACTACCCTCCCCTTAAAATTTTACACTCCGTCTCTCTCTCCACAAACTTCCATCACAAAATCCTCCTTCTGGTCGGGCAATAATCCAGCTCGCGCAATTTTTTACAATCTCCATAAACGGCAGCCGACAATCCACCGCACGTTAGTGCACGTGCAATTCATTCGACGTGGGTGTGGTAGTACTACTTGTTGCGGCCACCAAGCGTGTGTATGTGTTCCGTCCTTCTTCCGCGCGTGGCGCTGTTGGTGTCGGGGATGTATAGGTATAGGTGTGAATGCGCCGCGGTAGAAGGGAGAAAGATTGAACGAGGGCTGGATTATTGACGAGGAGCCATGTTTAATGAGGGATGTAATGCGAGGTCTGATGGTATAAGGTGTGGTTCTATTTCTGCTGTTGGTATTGCTAATGTGCTACCGTTATAAGTTGCAATTTGTTACTTGTTTTAACGGAGGGTCGCACTGTACTTTTGTTACAAGGTTGGTTATTATATACACTGTGTAAGAATGAATGTTTTTGTTCGAGTTCTAGATTATTTGATAAGGCGAAATTATTTTTAATGGTAGATGGCGTAAAAACTCTCAAATTACTTTTTATTTGAGATGTGGCCTTACACAATTAATTGTTTAATAAATAATGTGAATTTGGAAAAGATATTACTTAGGAACATAAAAATAAAGTTTTCTACCGAAATTTGAAAGACCTTAGTTACAGGATTAAGATTTACTATCTTTTTAACAACAAAATTATTGTCTCTTAGAAAGATATAATCCTCAGTATGGAATTGGAATTCTAAGCGGCATATTCTAATGAATTAATACTCAATGTGCAGAGAGGCTAACTTTGAATATTTAAAAAGTAGTTTGGAACGCCGAACTTTTTGCACTTAGCCTACCAGTTCTGCATTTGTCGTAAATGTCGGATTAAACCTACGCCGAAACTTCTAAAAGGATTTCTACGCGAAAAGTCGAAAACTAATTTTGTTGAACTTTCTCAAAAATAATAAAGGTCTTGTGTTTTTCCAACGAATTTTAAAATTATTGTTAAAAATTACTTTGATATTTAAATGTTAATGTTGTTCTTTATAACTAAATCTTACGTCAGTTAGAAACAACCATGACTAAAAAAAACTATGCGAAGGAATTAAGAAGTTTTCCAAATTGTTTATAATACATGAAAAAAGTTAGTAGATATATATTCTTCAAGTTATAAGATAAGTTATTTAAAAAACATAAATAAAACTAATGATTTTACGTAATTTTATCCATATATAAATTAATTTTACAATAGAAATTACATACTGATAAACTTCGCTTGACGAGTTGCTCGCAATCTGATAAACTCTAAATAATTTTACTTGAAAATTGGAGTTAACTACGTTCGAAACTATTAGAATTTAATTATTGATTTATGAAAATTGCGTTACGCCCATAATTTAGTGCTACATGTGGATATTGATCCGGTCGGGTTATATGCTAGGAATTTTCAATTTTCTGAAAATTACTTGTATCCTATTAACGCGTCAACGAAATTTCAGGTAATTAATTCGTCAAATAAATTACATTAAAAACTTACTCGGCGTTGGTTTAATTTGTTATGCACCTATACATCTGCCCTTGGACCATTTATGTAGTATATCCACTGTGCAATTACTGTTCTTCTGTTATAGCCTACTATTAATAAACTATTTGGAATGCGACAAATAATGCGCCACGATTCATCATAAACGTTAATGCAATTTTGTGAAGTTTATGTAATTTGATTTAAATTATATAGACATAATGTACTCATTATCAAAATATTTAATGGCAGACTAAGTAGCAGTTAATAGAATGAATAATTTTGAGCAGTTTAGTAATTCTCTGTGTAATTATAGAAATATGGATTTCAAATTCTAGGAACTAAATAAATGAGATCAGAGAATTTCAAAATTATTAATTTACTCATCAGATGAACTTGATGAATAACATTACACTAGATAAAAAATGTTATACTTTACCATTAAGTAGGTTCGCTAAATCTACCTGAGCAAGTTGAGTAATGTAAAATTTTGTATATAGTTTATATACTAATTGAAGATATGAAGCTTGTACAAAGCACACCAGTACCTCTTTCTCAAAACACTTCCTCTCAACCTGCACCATCCTCACTATAATCCACCTCAGCGCCCTACAAAAGCCTTAAACCGACACATTCCACAGCAACAGCAGTGCACAACAGTCGCGCGCGGCAAGGATGACAACAATCGACAGCCCTTCACGCGATCTCGTCCCCATTCGATCGGAAACGTTAACCCTCGCGATTGAATTCTTCCAGGTAAAAGACGCTCGAGCGCTTTTCAATTTCCCCTGCGTGCCGCAAGATGGATTTCCGCGGGCTTTGTTTGAACGCTGGTTTATTGATAACTTGTTGCGCGGCTGTGGCGAGAGTGATTTCATGGCAAGCGGAGGTATGGTGCAGTGCCGGTGGTTTTCGTGTATATATGGCGATGGGTCGAGGGAATTGTGGATTGGCTTTAATTATGCAGAGCGTAGGTGAGTGGTGGTTTTAGAGATCGAGAAGGGGTTGCGATTGGCTGTGAGGGGGAAAAGCGTAGGTAACAAGAATGATTTGGAAACGGTTAATTTTTTTTCTTTTTTTGTCGAGGACATCGTGTTGTAATTATTTTTTTTTTTTTTTTAAAGAATTATTTTGTATACAGTTCTATATAATTTATCTGAAATTGAATAATGAAATAAGTAATTGATAAATTATGAAGCGCTTGAAACAATTCGTTCTTTTATTTGAATAAAGAGCTATTTCCATATGGATTAACACTGTAACTATTAATAAAGTTCAACAGACGTGAACTTATTTTTTTTACATGATATGTGCTTATTATGACATTGACACCGTGTACTTAATTCATCGATTTATAAATAGAAAAATCAATTCATTGCAGTAAAATTAGTCACGCTTAATATAAAGTTAGATGAGTAGATTTTACAAAGTCTAGTGTAAAATAAAATAGTTTCATTTGAGTAAAAATTATAATTTTAATGATTAGATTCAAACAGAATATTGTGGTAAAGGAACTGATATATAAAAATTTTAATATTTCATTTTACTTGACTTTCCTTCAAAAAGGACATCATATGAAAATAAAACAAAGAACTAGGCAGTATATCTAAAATCGATATTTTTTATATAATTTATAAAAGTACAATACAAAAAGCAATACAAAAGCATTGCTATCCTTATTTATGAAATGCAAATTATGTAATGCCACGTGGCATAATAATATTCACAAAAATAAAAGGAGGAAAAATTATTTTAATTTTCATGCTGGCCAACTAAATGATAATAACATCTTCACGTGGCATCCATGTGCAGTTCGGAGGGCAACCAAACGAGAAAAGTGTAAAAGAGCGGAATTGAAAGACGACAAACCCATGAACGTGTTTTCTCTTTCTCTCTCGTACCTTCCAATCTCCCTCCACCAAGCAAATGAATGAAATTTCAGCGGCAGCGTTGAAATTTTCCTTTCATAAAAGACTCGAAAAAGTGACGGAGGAGGAAGAAAACTTTACATTCGTGGGGAAAAACCATCTCGTTAAAAATGGGTCGTGTCTTTTCCTTTATCGCATTTTCATTTCGCTACGCGTGTAAGTCACAGAGTGAACGAAAGAAGGTAGACGGAGAAAGGAGGAGAAAGAGGGGAAGAAAGCGACGTTGCGTTTGATTTTATGACTTCGCGGTTGAAAACTTACTTTCGCGTCAATTCAGCGGAATAATTAAAAATGTAATAAGGTTTTGTTACGAGGAGACATTCGAGAAAATCGCGGGCGTTGTAATAATAATTTTTGTTCCTTTGTTATGGCCTCGCTAAAGAAGTTTTTATTGTCTCAAGGCGACGGGAGATAAGCCTATTTTAAATGACAAAATGAGACATTAAAATACGTATATAGATTCTTAAAAATTTAAGCCTTTTGTCTACATTATCTTTCAATAAAAATTGTAAAAAAATTCTATTACTAATGAATGATGATGCCGTGATATGATGAACAAATCATTTCATGTAATTTTTTTACAACTACTTTCTATTAAAACGTATTCCATAAATGTAGGTACCATAATACCATGTAATACACAGCCTGTCGTTTCTCTTTCTCACTAAATTCCAACTTCATCCTGATTCGTTACTTCCAATTTGTCTCTCACCCCATTCTCACTCTTTTTCATTCACCGAGCAGAAAAAAAAATACTCGCCTACCACCTATATACAGCATGCGCTCGAGGAGGCAAACAGGCGTGTACAAGGGTTTGCGGGCGCGCGATGGAGAAAATACGCCGTCGTGCCACCGGCTAATTTCATGTCGTGTCGTTGAGAGGCGAGGAAACCGCGGGACTCGACCACCTGCTGAAGCTGTTTCTCCACGTGTTCGATCTCTCGTGTAGAAAAAGTGTAATTTGCCTGTCTCGAGGCTAGCCACTGTAATGGAGTTTTGCAATTTTATCGAATTAGTTGGAAATTTTGGTGTTCGCTGAGAGAATATATTTGTATATATTATTTGAGTTTTGAATGACGGGCAGAAATATTACGCAGAGCTTTGAAATTTTTAATTTTAAAAGATCTGCGTAGCTCTGTGAAACAAGGGATTAAAGCTTGAAAGACAAAATGGCTTGACTTTAAAAAGCACCATAAAAAATACATTTCTTTTGAAAATTAAAAATTTGTTATTTTAAAGTGCACTTTTAAAGCTGTATAAGTGAAATAAATTACAATTTTAAAATTTGTCTTGTAAAGCACCTTATTACATTTTTCACAATATTTGCAAAATATTTTTCCCACAATTATTTTTCTTGACAACCCTACAAGAATTTTATCATTCTTCTCGAAAAAATTTCCTTCTCAAAAACACAATGGCGCCACTTTTTTCATTCTAAATTCAAAGCTGCAGCTCAAATATGCAAATTGTGGCATTACCACACCTCCATTTTTCTCAAAAATAATCTTGTGGGCACCGAAATTCACTTTTCAAAATTTTCACCTCCTCAAACTAAAAAGTAAAAAAATAAAAAACTGACTTACGCATACGACACGTCTTTAGAAAAATGTTTCTACTACAGGGAAGGGCGAAAATGGATTAAATCCACGAGCTTGCGTTTATGAATTGTAATTTCCCACAGCTGGTGCGTTCTTTTAACGCCGTAAAATAGTGCACGTGTGGGAGAGCTTCCTCCTTTTGTTTTGCGCACGCGCTGCCTTATTATTAGTCGACGCACGCGGCCGTGCGCGATTGTCGGAGAGATTGACCCACTTTCTGACTGGCTGAAGCGTTGGAAATTATTGAAATCGTCGCCGCCTGGCTTTTTTACGAGGAGTTAATTCTAAGGCGAGGGCGCGGGAAAATTTAATTGGCTGAAGTGTGCATGTGTGTGAGCGCGAGAATTGTCATAGCGTTATTAGTATTATGGGTGAGCGGCGCACTCCCAAAAAGACGCATAAAATAACGAGTTGGCCGACCACGGAAAGACGCCAGATTGAAACTAATTGGGATCGATGAATCATGTTGTTGCGAACAAAAAATCCTAATGAAATTTTTTCGTCCCGATGGTCAATAATTTGTTATTAAAAAATGTATAAAATATAAAAATTGGAAAATAAAAATTTTCTTAAATTTAACAAATTTTTAAGTTACAAATTTACCAAATTTTAAGAAAACGCACTTCGCGCGGACTATTTTGTTCTTGAGGTTATAGACACTATCTTTCACTATGATTTAGTTTTGGATACATTTTTTAAGCAAATAATCAAATGTTTTTACTTATTCTATTCTAATTATTTAGTAGTTCAATAAATATTTGAGTTCAAAATTGAAATCTATAAGCATATCCTCGTGATCCATACAGACCAATCAAATTCATCTTTAAATGCTTCACAACATCCG
>UXGD01005886.1:0-13556 GCA_900474315.1 Torymus auratus
ATAAATAAATAATTTAATTTACAAACAACTGCTAGTTCTGCCAATAATTTTTATATTGTTACATTTACTAACCTTTCGTTATTTAAAGTTACCAACCAAGATAGTTAAAGTCACCATTTTAATAATATTTTTTACACAATATTTTTCTATAAACATTATTGATATTTGTTTCAACCGAAAAATTGATTTTCTCAAGAGTAAATAAAGTAGTTTCTATAGTTAGCACTACCACTTATCTGTACCAAAAGCCTGACCAATAAAATGGTTACGACTATTGTATGCAATTTTTGTTTACCAATCGCGTTGGTTATACTACCTTATAACACCTTTAGTTCAGTGCTCCGTGACTAATTCGAATTAATTTAGTAACCAAATTCTTCATTACTAAAACCAACTTTTTTCTCCCGTTCAAGGTAATCCTTTTTTTCATCGTCAATATTCCTTCAAACAATGGCAAAAATTTATTTTACACAATATATCTTTTCAATCCATCCGTCCTCCACCCACCTACCATTTCCATATGCCCCTCACACACACCCATTCCATTTTTGTTTTTAAACTAGCCTCTATATCGCGATCCGACTTGTACACCTCGCCCATCAATTTCCAGCCTGGGCTTTTCCCCTGAATACCCCACTAAATAACAGAAATAAAAAAAAAGCTCCGCAGCCGCGCGCGATTTTTTTCCTCGCTCGCTCGCTCGTGGGGATGATCCGTGGCGATCGGCGCGAACAGCTGCAGCAGCATCGCGCACACTTTTGCGTGGAGCGTTTATCGCGCGAGCGAGTGCGCGAATTTCTAAAGATTATACGCGGCCCCGATGTTTATGCATTTATGCTGAATTATTGTAGCCCCGCAGCCGCCCGCCGCCACCGCCCACCGCTGCTGCTGCTGCTGCTCGGCTTTACCAATGTTTATGCTGATTTACGCTTTGTGCTATCTGCCGGGACACATTGTCCCGGAATTATTATTCCGCCTTCCTTTCTCCCTGTCTCTTTCTCTCTCTCGCACACGCTCGCCCTCACTCGTGTACTGCTGTTGCTGCAGCTTTCGTCGCCGTGGCTGCACTTTCTCCGCCAGAGAGAGAGAGAGCTTTTGTTCGGCCCCGGGCGGAGCTTGCGAGCGCGTACTGTTATATCGGCTAATTCGATTTGCATACGAGCTAGTGGGTGTGCCAAGGCTTTTTTGGGAGGAGTGTGTATGTCTTTCTCTCTCCCCCTTCTCCAGCTCTCTTCTCTCTCTCTGTGATTCGATTGCACAGTCGTTCGCGCTTGTTCGCGCGCCTCTTAACTTTGTGGAATTAATTGTCTTTGTTGGAGAACGAGTTTGGGTTCTGCAGCAGCTATTTATCTTTCCTTATACACTTTGGAGGTAAATGTGACCTCTACCTAGCTAATAATATGTTATACATATGTTTTTGTTACGTGCAGAAAATGATTAATAATTATTTTGGCTACTTTAATTTATTGAAAATTGTTGATCATTTTCGTGGAATTGTTTTCTTTTTTAATTTTCTTTATAATATTCAGAAAAGCACAAATACAGGAAAATTAAAAAGGAATTAAATGGTTAGTATAGCTATAACATTTTAGTTGATACAATTCATAAACTATTATCTAATGTAAGAATAAATTCTTTTTATAATAAAAAGAAAGTTTACCTATATGTATTGATAAAGAAAAAGATATAATTCACTGGCTATAAGGTAACGAGAAGCGCCACAACAACCTCAGCAGAAAAAATTGTCTTAACGATTTTGAAATCAACCTTCGAACAGAGATAAAACCGAGCTAAACTCGCGCAGTATATAAATAGCGGCCAATAAAAAAATCTCACGCGTGAATGTGACCAATGAAATTGAAAGAAATCGGGGGAACGAATCGAGAGATCACACCCGCGCGTGTCGGGGCGTTCGTTGAAAAATTGAATGGGCCTATATATACCTAAAAAATATACTTCGTTCGAGGGGTCGCGCCTCCGAAGGGTTGAAGATAATAGACACGGCCGAGCGAAATGATCGCTGTGCGCGCCTATGTTTTGTTATGGCGCCCTCGTGTTCTGTCCGCGCAAATCATCGTAACTTCTGCTCCCGAATCACATTAATGGTTTTAAGTTCGTACGCCGAGACTTTTAAGAGATATAATTCTGAGAGACGTTTATTTTCAAGTCCTTATTGAGGGAATAGATTCGTTTCGAGGTTGAATTTTTGTATTGTCTCTATTTAGCGAAGAAAGGGGCTCTATATGTTTGGAATTAGACATTGCAATTAGATAGTTCTATATTATAAATAATTTTTTGACTCGATAACAGTGTATAGTGGTTATTGTAAGAAATAATATTATGAGAACAAGTAGATATATTTTAGATGGATTATTTTATTCAAGTGAAATTTATTCACTAAAAATCAGAAAATAGATGGAAGAAATAACTGCTAGCATGACACTGATCAATTCATTAAAATATAAAGACACCAGAAAAAAAATGTGTAACACTTTACACGTAGGTATAGAGATATTGACGAAAATATTTAAATTTTCATCTGATTCCGTCACTCACATTTAGAATAATGTCAGAAAAATCAGTTAATCAGTGATCAATAACTGTTTCTAATTTTTATTCTTCATTATTCAATAAGTAACGTATAATACTTAAAGTTATAGATATACGATGTAAGTAAGTTGGTGAAAAGAATTTTAATACTATGACTGACTACGCACAATCATTTGCAAATAATTCATTCTTTGTATCACTGCAAAATTAATTTTTCTTCAACAAGAAAAAATTTCTACACATCTGTACCTTAACAATAAACTTCACTGAAACTCTAGAATCTAAAATTAGCTCTGAAAACAATAGATCCAACACCTCCAGCATCATTCAAAATCCCTTTGTATCACACTTGTATTATCACGAATAATTCGCGGAGAAATAAAATGAAACATAACGTTCTAGTTCCAAAAAAAGATTTCCAAAAACTCGCGCCTGCAGAATAGACCGAGAGGGTGAATCCCCGCGTTCTCTCTCCCTCACACACACATACACACACGTTCCCTCTTGGAAACTAGAAGAAAGAGACAGCGAGAGAGAGAGAGAGGCTCCACGAGGAGTGGGGTGGCGGCGCGGGGCAAATCCTTTTAAATCCACACAATTGCGACAATGGGGCTTTATTTGTTATCTCGAGGGCCACATTGTGACTCGGGCGCGGAACGAACGGACAGATTACGCGCGGGCCAGTGTGACGGGACGCAGCTACCCTATCCTCTCTCTCTGCCTCTCTCCCTTCTCTCTCTCACACACTCCTCGGCGGAACGACTTTATCATCTCGCTTTTTATTTTACGAGCCCGCGCGCGCACGCTGTCCCTTTCTTCGCGGCCGCCGTAAAAATGGATTTGGCAGCGCGTCTCCGAGCGCGTATGTAGCCTTATTTTCTCCACTCTCTGCTCCTCTCCTTTTTACCTTATACATATATACCTATATACGCAGCCGCGGAGTTTTTCCACACATCCCCTGATCCTCTTTTCTTCCATTTTGTTTTGCGAGTGTCGCGGGACGTCTCACTCACTCTCGCCCCCCTTCCGCGCATAAGAAGATTAGAGCCCGTCGGCGTCCCGCGCATGCAAACCTCGCCGCGACTTTTTTCTTCTCCCCCCTCCGCAGGCCATTCTTTTCCATTTATGCGCGCCCGTGAGAGGGCTGTGTGCGATTAGCGATATCATTGCGTGATAAGAGCCTGGCTGCGACGAGGCCTAATAAATTCGATGATGACGATAAATTTTTGGATATTTTGGTGAGGGCGCGGCGGGCGGGAGTGTAAAGCTGGATTATCACTTATTTGATTTGTGTATCGTTTATATGTGCGCGAGGTTAATGAAATATAGGGTTTTAAATTTATTCGACGTTTTTTTGAGGGTTGCTAGTCGGGGATTTCGGGTATATACTGAATATACTTTTACGAGGTTCTGTCGTGAATAATGGAGGTATTTTTCTTTATTGTATGTTGTTTGAGATAAATTTCACAAATGTATTTAGTTTTTATTCTAAATATTCTTTTTTTCAATTCGTATGTATTATTTATAGAACAAGCAGTGTCGTATACAAGTATATTAACTGAAATACAATTAATAAAAGATTTTTATATAAAAATTTAATATTAATATTTTACCGTTTTTATCTTCTAAAGACAATATTCTTTAGTTTTTGTTTAAATTTATAATTAATATTTACAATTACAGAGTTGAAGACTTGTTAATCGTTTGCACAATCGAAATATTCTTTATATATATATTTCTTACGTGTGAAGTAATTATAGCGTTTCAATAATTAATAACAAATTTCATTTCTTTACCCACATATTTTTCTACCAAACAATTAACAAAGACGCGATACCAATTTTATCGCTACAATGCAAACCTACAATAAAATTTATTTTTCATTACAAAAGTTAATATTTGCCCCTCGAATACAGCCACCTTCTATTAATTTTATCATTTTCTTTCACTCGGCCATTTCCGTCATCACCTCTATTGATCCTTTTGTCCGCCCTATAGTCCTTCGATTGTTTCACCCGCACCACGTATTTGATTTCGCCAATCTCTTTCTCTCTTTCCCATTCCCGATTTTGTTTCATGAAAAATCGAATGCACGTCTTTTCAATTTCCGGCCAGCAACTAGACTTCCTGAAAGCGGCGCGCGCGCGACGATATCGCCCGCGCGAAAAATCCCCGACTCTTTGGTGCGCCCGCGAGAGCTCGCGGAGAATAAAAGGAGGATTCCGACTTTTGCACACGCGTGTGACTTAAAGTACATGCGCGGCCCCGACGAGAGGGGCGTATAGCATTGGAGTTTCACGAGGCAGAAATAAAAATATTATATTCGAGATTTATTTTATACGTGTCGTTCTGGTGTATGGAATATATTATTGTGAGGGGACGTATATAAAAATAAATTAACGAAGCGATTGTTTATACGGCGTTTTTATATACAGCGAGGAGTTGTGGAAGGAGCGAATTTTATTTTGTTTAATATTGAACAGGATTAGATGTTAGGTTTTATTTGTATATCAGTATCGCAAATTTTTTATGTATACCTGTATAACTAAAAGAAAGAGTTAATCAGGTATCTTAATAAACATAAAAGAAATGTTGTATCACCATGACTAAAACGAATTTAAAAAAGTTTTATTGTATTGAAATATTGTACTAATAGAATACTAATCATAAGTAGAACAAAATGTACTGCTGTTAAGTGATGTACAATTTGTTGAAAACTGAATTATAAAAACCCATTATTTTTCGTTTTTCGAAAGCATTATCGTACATAATGTTAATTACAAGATCAATTATTTATTACGAATTCATAATGTAACTTTTCAAGTTATATTTAAATTTTTTAAATCAGAGAAAAACAGTTGAATAAAAATAAATTCTTCCTTTTGAAAAAGAAACTTATACTTCAAGACACAAGAGAACAAGATCACCTCGACACTAAACCGCCAGGTACAAACCGCTCCATGATCCCCATGCCGTCGCGTCGCAACGCCGGCGCGTATATTTGTAAGGGCGATAATTCGAACGCACGCGGCTATGCCCTACAAGGAGCAAGAGAGAGCGAGAACGAGAGATAGAGCTTAGTCCGGCTAAATAAACTCATAACAGTGATTAAATATTCATAGTCGGCAATAAAGAAGACCCCCCGATATATAAATACAGCGGGCCGCCTCCCCCGATATCTACACCGCGTGGCTTACGAGGGGTGTGTTATAGTGAAAGAGAGAAAGAGCGAGAGAGCGAGGGATAGAGAAATTACGGATGGGAAGAATAGGAAGGGCGCGTGCTAGTGTAGTACGCGTATATATATACGAGTGACAATTTTCGACGATTGTCTGAAACTGGCGAGCTATTGAGCTGTGTGAGCGTGTAATGTTGGTGTGATTTTTTAACCGTTTGTTGGTGATGATGAAAATTTGGGTTATTTTTAATGTTGGATGTTGTGTAGTATATAATGGATTATTTTATCGTTTATTTCTGGTTTATAAATTTCTCTCGTTGCAAAGTTAAGTAGATAAGTTGCAATGGAAAAAAAAAATCTTTGCAATATTTTAGAAAACTAATAGTGATGCCTTTTTTCCGTGCAAAACCAAACTCCCTCTGTGATATTCACACATTCGTAGTGAAACCATAACAAATAGGCATCGCACATAATCCACTTATTCGTAAGTAATGGATCGATTGCCGTTACAAACATTACAAAAATTATCGTTGCCTTCTTTCATATTCATAATTTCAGTCTCAAGACTTTCGTAAGATTTTTCTGTATATTATTTTTTCATAATAAGATGAAAAAAAATTTATCAGATAGTAAAAACTTCATAGGAATCATTCATAAGATTTTTGGTGTCAATAGTTTGTTTTGTGTAATATTTACAGATTAATTCATAATGGATTACAATCATCAAAAGTATTTTTCTATGATTATGGTATACTTTTAATGTTTTGAAAATGTAACATTTGGTTCATATCGATATAGTCCTGCCTCTATAGTAGGCAGACTAATTTAAAACCTTGAGTGTAGTTGTTTAATATGGTGAATTCGTTCATTTCTTAAATATGATCTTGTTTATAACCGCTAAACGATAAACCATATTATATTTTATTCATACATACATAAATAAAAAAATAAAAATTAACTCAAAATCAGAAAACTTCCAAAAACAAAAATCCCAACACTTCCCGAACAAAAAAAAAATATCGAACACGCTTCCACCCTCAACCGCAAAACCGCAGCGATTCATTATACCCCCGCGCGAACGGGAGAAAGTGAAAACGAGGGAAAAAATAAGGCAAAAGATATAGCCGCGCGAAAGAAGAGATCAGCGGTGTGACAACGCTCATCGTTCGAGCAACAATGCGCGGTATTATGAACTAGTCTAGTCGGGGTCCCGGCTTACAGTCTCTCGTTCCCCCTGCCCCAGGATTCGAGACAGCCCCCTGCCCACGCGACGCAATAATTCCAACTCGAGTGCTGCTGCTGCTGCCCGGCGCTAAAGTGCAATTAGTCTACAAGCAAAAAAGTTGCGCGCTTGGTGTCGGAGCGCGTGGGCGCGCGCGCGATCAATCGGGACGATGATTGAGCCACTTCTATGTACACCCATCAGCAGTCTCGAGAATCGCTTTATGCGCGTTTGTTATCGCTGTAATTTCATTTTTGGCTCCTTTATGGGTTGTAGCTTGGGGTGCGTATATGTATGAGTTTTCTTCGGTATAGGGTTTATCTCGGGTGACTGAGCTTTGATTGTTTTTAAGTGCGTTTGAGATTTTGATTGTGATGATTCTGTTCGCTATATAGGTTGGGGCAATCGTTTGATGTATTTTTATTGTTAGTAAAGTCTTTATTAACCTTTTTTTTGGAAATTTATTTGGTTCAAGTATGAAATGATAGATTGATTGGATAAATTAATTTAAAAAAAATTTTTTTATGATGATTTCGCATGAGTTCTGTATCAATTTTTCTAACAAATTGTTTTAAGCAATAATTAAATAGGAATGGAAATGAAAATTACTAGATTAAATAAACTAAAAAATTATTTTTCCTATTTTAAAGAAGAAATATGAACAGTTCTTAACATGACTAAATATTTTACTGTTATGAATTTAGTATCACAAAATAATATTTGAGACAACTCTCCAAAAATACTCCAATTCTTTAATAATTAATGTTAGACATTGAGTTTTTTTCTTAAAATAAATAACCTACTATAATTAAATTAGTCCTCATTTATAAATCTTTTTTCAATAACTATCAAAATATTGATAAATCAGAACTTGAAAAACAACAAAAATCATAACTGTACCTCAATCGTTTCGCTTCGTCGATGAACGGCCGCTTCTCGCCCTCGCTGAGCAGCTTCCACTCGGCGCCTAGCCTCTTGGAGATCTCGGAGTTGTGCATCTTCGGGTTCTCCTGGGCCATTTTCCGGCGCTGTCCACGCGACCAGACCATGAACGCGTTCATCGGCCGCTTGATGTGCTCGTTGTGAAGCGCTTTCGAAGACATTTTTAACACTTATTCAGTCTAATGTTCAATTGCACGTGGTTTTTGTAACAAGCTAATGTTTTTAAGTACTAGAAGAATTGTTCAGTTCTCATGTTCATTGTTATATCATTTTAACACCAGAGTTTCACTAGTCACTTGCACGTCGTTTATCTGTACTACTGGTTTCACATAAACAGTTCCATTGTTCATTTAGTATTTTGTTATCGTCATGTTCGGTTTATACTGCTCTTCTTGATTTAAATTTCAGATGGTCACACTGAGTATTATGTTTCTGGAAATACAAAAAGAATTCTTTGATATTTCATATTTTGAAGAAAATTGAAATATTTTTATAAGAGAAATTTTTACGCATTCTTAGTAGAAAATTTAGGAAAATCAGAAAATTTAAGCCAGTATTAAGTTACTTTGATTAAAGTTAAGTCAGTCAAATTTCATTACTTTTACGTTACTGCTACTTTTATGAATGAAAAGACTAAGATATCCGAAAAATCATCACAAATTTTGTAAATGAAATAATCAGCTCTTACCTTCTTCCAAATCCCTTTAAATATCATCCACACAGCATGTCAATCCAACAACTCAAACCGTCAACAATATCCCCAACCGATCCTAATTCCTTCGTTATTGCACTTCCTCCATTCCTCGTATCACTCTGAACCACAACCAAGCGCCGTCTTCCACATCGTCTTTCACCCCGAAGCCTCTCTCTCCACACACGCGCCGACCTCTCCGCTTCTTCGCCGCCGAGTGCGCGCCTCGTTGCTCTCTCTCGCGCTCCCTCGCCCTCGAGGGGTGGCACACTCGGGTGGGAGCGTTGCCGACCAATAGCGTTCCAGCGTTCCCCGTAGCCAGCGCTCGAACGCGAGCTACGATAGGTTGTTGTCAGGCCGGCATGGCGGACGAGAGCGCGAACGCAAGCCGCAGAGCAACAGGTGATAGCGCCCCGTGACGATGTGCGTGGGTGGGCGAGGTGTGTGCGCGCGCGTGCGGAGAGGTTCTCCTTTGCGGCCGAGAGGTGTAATTGTCGACGATGGGTGGCGAGTTTTTGTTGTACTGTGGTGCGATGCGGGGGTTGTACTTTATTCGGTGTATATATATATATATTGGATAAATAGGAATGGGGATGGGGTGGAAGTTGTTGGGACAAATGAGTGTTCGGTTTGGTATGTGGTTAGTCTATTACGCGGTTGGTGTTGATAATTTTTGTTGGCATGAAGCAACTATTTTTTATTTAGACATATTTTATTATCTTTTAAAGGAAATTAAATATTCATTACTAGTCACTAACATTTAATTGGCATACTTCGAGTTGGTCAATTGTATCGCGGATAAATTGATTTTATTTTTAGCCTATATTTTTTTTACATAAAGAAAATTCACCGTTACAAAGTTTTCTCTTTGAGAAAACAAAAAACAGAATAGCCAAGATGAAAGAATCCAAGCAACTTATAGTATATGTATTTCAAATAGTAGAATAACTTTTTATATAAATAGCTTGTTGATTTTTATAAAATGATAATGTTATTGAATAATAATGATTTTTCTTTAAATGATGATCGTATAATTTCATTAGTTACAGACACATTATGTAATTAGAAATTATGATCTATTGTATTCCATCGATTAATATTCTAATTCTAATACAATAGCAAAATTGCAACCCACTTTAAAACAAATCACCAACAAAGTTGACATTAATCTCGAAACAAAATCCCATATCTACCATCGACCAGGCCAACTTTTAATAGTCCCGATTCTAATTCGCTCAACATAATCTCAGCTCTCCTAATGTCCCCAAATCCCCTAACGTGACCCATTGTCCAAACCTCCCTCCCTCTCCAACACACTCACACCACTATATACAACTGCACAACAAGATCGAACAAAAACGCTCTCCCTCGGTAGTGGCCGCGCGCGCGCGTGCGAGAAAAATAAAAGAGAGACGGTGAGAGACACACAATCGTCCTGTTGCGCGCTTATCGAGATGTTGGCTCAAAGCGATAGGCGAGAGAAGGGGAGCGCACGCGCGCGCGCGCCCTGTGCGATAAGAGGCACAAAGGCTGCGGGAGGAAGGAAGAGCCCGCGCGCACGCGAGAAAGAATCGCAAAAGTGGCCCTTTCGCGTGGGCGGAGCCAAGTTTTTTGTGTGTAAGAGAAAGAGAGAGAGAGAGGGTGAAGAGGTGGTGGTACAAATCGTTATTTCGCCGATAAGAAAAGTTTGGACGATTGTAAATAGTCGAGTGGGTATAGATGTCTGGATATGGGTTTCTTTTAGAGGGAGTGGATTTGGGGAAGGAGTGAGCGCGTGGGAATGTTTTCAATTTTCGTATATAAGGGAAGAAAACGAATTTTCTAAACATTGTTTAGGTGTTATAGAACCAGCGAGTAGTTTGGTTTATCAAGAAGAGCTCCGAGGCAGGTATGGGTATCAGAAATGCAGACGATGCCTAAGGGGTTGACTGTGCTTCTTTTATACGAAAAATTATATATATGATAACTAGGTAGAAAATAGTGAAAATCTATCTTATAGTCAATATGCTCGGAAAAATCGTTTCGTCGATGGATGTAGAAATGTCCAAGGAAAATATCTAGTTTCTGAACGATTATTGATGTAAAACCAGTTATTTATTAGGCAAATAATGGAATCGATTTCCAATAGCCGATTTAATTGTGTTTAATTTATTATTACCATAAATTATACAGTTCAAAAATCTAATTCTCTGCAAAAAACGAAAAAATCATCATTATAATGAAACAACCCGCCAACCACTCAAGATTCATATTTAACTAATCCTATAATAAAAGAAACCAATCCTCATCGCTACCTCGTCCCACCAACTCCCCAAACAATTACACACCATAACACCGCATAATCAAACAGAGAAACCTACACACTTTCTCTCGCACCCATATAATAACCCCTCACATCTCTGCGCTATCATCATCATCATCTCTTCTTTTCCCCTCACGATCCGCCGTCCCGATAAATCCGGCGTCAATTAGCGGCGGGACGCGCGCGCGATGGAAAATCGCGTAGCGCGACAAAAAAGCGTATACAGCGAGAAGAGCCGTGAAATAGGCTGCGCCGCCGGAGGGGGAGCGAATATAATCGGCGGGGCGTAGTCGCGAGGGACGACGCGTCGTCGCCTATAGATAAGGATCCGGGCTCGCTCGATCGCGCGGAATTTATTACGGGGACGCGCGCGGAGAGCGGCGGGTGCGTAAGTGAATCGTTCTGGTCTTGGGTACACTTATACGTATGTATAGGGGTAGTGTGAGTGTTGGGTATAGTGGGAAATTTAGGGTGGCGGCGAATTTAGTGACGGTGGTGGGGTTGTAATAACTCCTAGCTTTGTTTTGAATAAATACCCGAGTGAAAATCTTTTATGTATAAAAATCATATATAATCATATACTCTTTTAAAAATATTATCCCTATTTTACACTAAGTTTGTGTAAAATATAAATGTTCCTTTTTTTACAAAAAAATTTGTGTAAATGACTTCTACAAACATCGTGTAAAAATTTTACACAAGATTTGTGTAAATTAGCTGTATTACACAAAAATTTGGGTAATTTAAAATTTTACACAAAATTTTTAACAGTGTACAAGTTATATATAATTATGTATGTATACTTATGTACACATCATATATATAATTATATGTAACTTATATGGCTTTGTATAACGATGAATATTTATGAACAGTTATGTGACTATATACAATCATATATAGTTATATATGATTATATAGAACTATGAATACTTATATAAATGAGTATACGCAATTATACATAATTTAACACGTCTTGCCTACCCCCAGTTGAATTATATAACTATGTATACTTGTATCTCATAACGTATAATTATTAATGACAATATATAGTCATATATGATCTTATATATATGATCATATATAATCACTCATATTCATGGATAGTCATATACCCTAATACCGCAAACCGTTGCTGGTGAGAGCCTGGTTCGCGCGCCGCCGCTAGGTGTCGGGTCATCGAAACTTCCGCAATGAAGTCGGGCGGGCCGTGGATGTATAGGGAGCCAGTATGTTATAATTATATACCATAAGATAAATGGGTTTTTACTATATAGCGAGGTTTTTCCATATTCTACAGTCGACTTAGTAGTTCAGCCATTCAACCGTTATTGCTCTGTCCATTCGCTAGGTCGGTTTTGTGTGCAATCATATAGGTCCCCGAGACAACCGATTTTTTAAATAGATTTTTATACGTAGATTTAGAATATCTTGGTTGTTCATCGATTTTTGGCGAAATTTATTTTTTATTAAATCTTATAAATAAAGTATAAATTTTCATTTGTTTGCTTAGAAAAAATGCTATCGTATAGATCGGACGATGTTAAAGCTAAAAGGTCTCTTGTATTTTTTTCGTACGACTGATAGTTTCTGAGAAAAAAAATCTCCTCGCCTTCGGCTCGGGCACAAACAGTGCGTTGCGCTGGACACGAGAGTGAGGTTAGGGAATAAATATGCAGCATTTTTTCCCCTTTTCGGCGGGAGTCGAGTACGAATTTTACGATAGTTGTGTTAAAAATTCTTATATGGAACTGGTAAATATAGTGGGTTATGCGAACCTGGGAGTTTCTGGCTTTCGCTTCGTTCGTGCGACAACTCACGCGCAGGGAGCACACAACCCACTTTATTCCCTTGGTGCATACCAAGGGAACCAAAATATACTATTTTGATAACTAGATAATAGCACGAAATACAAAATTATAGTACTTACATAGACTTTATAAACCGTACTATTTCATTTGGCGGGTAACAGCTAGTTCGAATCTGTTTCGAGCACAAAGTAAAAACTTGTTGTCATCCCTATATATTTTTATATCTAGTTTTTGATGTATGTATCGTTACTTCTGAATAAGAAGGGGTCATCTCAACGCCTGGCTGGAAAAGGGATCATCTTAGCGTCCGGTTGAAGAAGGAATCATCTCGGCGCACGGTTGGGGAAGGGCTTTATATCAAAATAATTACTGTATAGAACGATATAAAGTTCTTCCGAAAAATATACTTTGGCAGTACTGAAAATCTCAATCAAAGATACCCCTTTTCGACCGGATGCGGAGATGGCACCTTTTCCAACCGGGTGCTGAGATGTCTCCTTTTCCAACCGAGCGCCGAGATGACTCCTTTTCCAACTGAGCGTTACAGTTTTCATCCGTTTATAACTGATGTATTCAGTTTCATTCAGATTAAAACAGTTACTTTCAGTTTCTTATTAATTTTTTCCCTTCTTAAAGACACTCGCTTTTCAGAAAACAGAAGATAACTGTTGATAACTTAAGAAAACTGTTTATAATTGCCAATTACTGTATATAACTGTCGCAAACTGATAAAAACTGAAGATAACTGATATCTTTGTCTCAATTCCGACATTTTTCTGCAGTTAATTTCTGTTTTCTTCAGTTTTCTTCGGGTTTCTCCTGATATCTGCAGATATCAACTGTTATCATCATTAATTTTT
>UXGD01005887.1:0-13551 GCA_900474315.1 Torymus auratus
GGGGGGGGGGGGGGGGGGCAGTTGAGGTCGGAGCCGTAATTAGCTCTAAATAGTTAGGGAATTTATCCCTGGTCGAGCAGTCCGCACACGTGCGAGCCGCGCGTCTTGAATGATGAACGCGTGTTTTAATAGTTAACAAACGGTTGTGTTACGTATAAGATAGTTCTGCGGATGGATCTCGTTGATCTCTTGCGGAGGTCGCGTTTAACGTAACTTTTGATTGATTTCGTTGGGAAGTATTAGAGGCGAGTTTGGGAAGTAGTTGGCTAACATAAATTAACTCAATTAGAAAACTACTGCGTGGCGGAGTAAATCTTAAGATCGAGCAATTATGAGGCTGAAGTTCGAGTGGCAAAGTGATTGTTGAAAAATTGCCTTTTATTTTAAGATTGGATGGATTTTTCAAAAATGCGCAGTGTTTTGGAATGTGAAACTACTTCAAGATATCAGCTGCTTATATTTAATTTTGATCTTATATATAACACCTTTTCAAAATAACGGCTTTTTTCAAAAATTTATTGATTTGAGCAACGTGCAAATGAACATCGGTGCAGATATCGAGCCGATTAATTGAACAACTTTATTTGATTAAGAAATATTGGTTTACATTGAACAAATATATTGAATGCAAACTCCAAAATTCGTAGATCTACTAGTTACTTTCTCTTCACAACCCTTGTATTAATATCTCTTTGATTAAACAGCTACAATATATTAAATATACAATTAGCAAGTGATAATGCTAATGAGGCACGAAACCCAGCCACATCCTTCAGCGGTACCTATATAGCCATCACCATCTAAAAATACGTACCGACTTCGGTATTCCCTCGAGAGCCGGGACAACAGCAGGTCATTAGCAGGCAGGACTTACCAAGAGGCCAGGGTAAACCCACGTACACGTGGCTGACCCATCCTCTCTCTACATACACACACATTCACTTGCGAACATCGTCGCCGATCGGCGGGGGCGCAGGAACACGTTAATTGACCGATTGAAGTTATTATCCACACGGCGGCGCCGCGGGACGCGCCGGCCAAATTTCGAGAATTAATCATCACCACCACCACCTACTACTATACTCGAAGATGGACGATAATGCTAGGCGAGCGCGTGGGGGGCTATTGTTGGCGTGCGGGCAACTCGAAATAGAGAGAAGAGCACACACACACATGCACACATGTTAAAATTGTCGCGTTAATCCAGTTCGCCGTGTGGCCTGAAAAGCTATTTTCTTGAGAATTAATTTTTCAACGTCCGCGCAAGGTCAGGACACAGCAGTAGTCACACGGGTGTTTGATCTGACGACGACGGGATATTCGCTAGTGTCCTCGCGTATGTATAATCTTTCGTGTGGCGCCGTGAGTAATCGAATCACTTAAGCTGTCCGATCTTTTGTCACGCCTAGCGTCTAATGCTCCACGATTTGAACTAGTTGGAGGCTAGAGTGTGATCATGATGATGATGATGATACTATTTTCGATCGCTGGTATATATACTGATGTTTAGAAAATTCCAGGTTCTCGTGAATGACATTGAGCTGTATATGACGCGAGATGTGTTTTAACGAAGGGGGATGCCCGAAGATTACAAGAGCCGACCTGATACATCCAAATATTTTCTTTTTCCTTTGGTGAATTAGCAGATGAGCGCTTCCGACTTACTCTTGAGCATAACAAACCACGCGCGCAGAATGAAGCCAACGTTTTGTTATGGAAACCCCGTTTCAGAAATAGATGGGCAGCGCGTATCTCGTTCTAATGGTGAATCACGAATGAAAACTTTCTCTTTTGATGTTTACAGTGCATGCACACTTTTGTCATTCGTGCATATAGGCGTATCGCGTAACAAAGACATTAGGCGCTGATTGCGATCTTCTATTTATTCATTGGTTATTAGGCTGCTTCTGCATTCGTAAGGATGTCATTCCAGCGTTCATAAAGCTCAATCAACAATGAAATTAAGTCTGAGTTAACGGTTCTTTTGATAACCTATATCCTAGAATCAACTTTCATTGTTTACCTTTGATTTTGGAATTTTCGTAGTCTATGAACTATTGATTTTTCCATTGCTATTAATAATTAATTAGGTTCAAAAAATGAGGACATCTACAATGACACATATTTTAATAAAAAAAAAATAATAAATCTAAATAAATAATGTTGAGTTCAGTACTATAAATGTAATAAAAATGTACATTTTCCTCTTCTCAAAGCATAAAGCTCCTCATTATGAAATTTTAATTAACACCTCATTGTGGCTGGCACAAAGCTTTCCCCCTTAGTGAAAATACAAAAGTTTTTCATTTGAGGAAACAGAGGAAAAAGAATAACAAATCTTTTCCTTCCGTCAATTTAACATGGTTTTTACCACGAAGTACCTCGTTAGCACTGCACCAATAAACTGACTTCGTTCACGCATCACAGGCACAAACCTAAATTTACCAGGCAATCCCAACGTTTCGACTTTTCCACCACACTAACAACGCGCATCCCACTCCCTCAATCCCATCAGCAGAAACTGCTCAAAGTCTATCGTTTTTCTCTCGCTCACGATTATGCCGCGATATAGATGCACGCTCACCCTCGTAATCCGGCGTCGCTCAGATTCACCCGGTATCGCAATTCCCTTTGAGAGACAGCGAGGTGGTTTAAGCTCTCGTACGACGCGCGACGTCTGCTTGAAGGAGGACGCGCCTGAGCGTTCCGCGGAAATTATGCGGATTATTCGTCGTCGGTACACGATGCGCCCGGAATGTCTCGTTGCAAGGGGAGAGCTGAGCTGAAGATGCGTCTCACGGTTTCTTTGGCCAGGATTGGTATAGTGGAGTGGAGTTTAGCTGGATTTAACTGCTAATTGGGGTTTTCGACATTTAGTCGTTGTATGTTTTGTGGAATGAGAGGGTTGGGAAAAAGTTCATGCTTGAGCTCCATCAACAATTTCTTAGAGAGCATAAAGAAAACGTGTTCTATATTTAATTTTTATTATTTGTATCTTAACTTCTGTATACTGGCCTTTACAGTCTTTGCAATGTTCAAATACAGTTATAAATTGTGTGCATATTAAACATTCTATACAAATTGTTAAAAAGACTGCCCCTGTTCCATTATTTATAGATCGTAAAAATTTCCAAACAAAAATATATCATTTTAAATAATTACTATTCAAAGAGTGAATTGTTTTATTTTTTAGTCTTCCGAAAGCTTGTTTTTTAAGTCCACCTGACAGTTACAAATGACATTTAGAAAAACGTTTCTGTCATCGATGGTATTTTAGACTACCAGACTTGAAACTGATTAGATGATATATATTTAGAGCTTAAAATGTTTAACAGTTGTCCTTGTAGTATCGGTAGTCAAAACATCAAACATCGTGAACTTGTATTTAAAACGATGACAGATTACACTTTAAATATTTATCGATTAGTTTCAAAAACTATTTTTAAATATATTTCAACGTTTCTTCTTATGTACGTGATTTTATAACATTATCAGAAAAGATTACACCAGTTTTTTTCCATCCTTAAAACTCGCGTAATCACTCCAATTTTCTTAATAATTTCTTCTAACACAATATCCAGGGCACATCATTATAAAACCCTCGCCTTTAATACTTAAAAAACATATAGTTATAAACTTCAGCTATACCCCAACGTCCCTCCTCTCGCCACCCAACACCTCGCTTTGATTTTCGATCCTCCAGCGATAGAATTACAAAGTGCTATTAGAGCCTCCACTGCAGCTCCTCTCCTCTCTCTCTCTCTTCCTCTCACCTTTTTTGCAAATTACTCTCGAGGCGCTCGCACTTTTTGCGACGATGATGTAAAAGCCCTCAAAGCCCCGGTCCATTATGCGTTCGTGGCGTGGCTGTCGGGGAAAGCGAATTTCGAGTCCAGGCGAGAAAGGATGGAGGGGATAAGTAGGGGGATGAGGTGACACTGAGGGAGGGACGTTTTTTGGTAGATAATTAGGATAGCGAAGGCGAGAGAACGGCTGTTCGGGGTGAAATGGGATTTACAAGCGAGGGTAAGATTTTTGTGATGAATGGATTATTTTTTATGGGTCTGGGATGGATATGATTAGTGAAAATATAAACAGGAATAGCGTGTCAATTTTAGAAGGATATATAAAAATGTCGATTTAGTATATGATGTTGAGTTTACAAGTCTGACTATATTTGGCGCATAACTACTTCTTTTATTAACGAAACAAATATTATATCTAAGCTGGAAAATAAATATTCAGAATCCCGTCATGCAGTAAAATTTTTATATCTATAATAGGTGTAGTATTTTCACTGAACTAATAATTTAGTTATTCGATAAGTGATTTATGAATGAATAATTTGATGGCAAAAATATTTTAAACCACTGAACAAAATTACTTCAATCATACAAGATCGTTTGTTTTTATGATAATATTATGGTGTTATAAGGTCATATTCTTAAAATATGTTGTTTCCTTTATTCAAAATAATTGTTTTCAACAATTAAAATAGTCAGAAATCAAATTATATTGCATTATTATGAGAACGCATAGTTTTATACTACGTAAATTTAAATACAGCATATATTACTATAAGTATGTACCATAAAATTAACATGTCAATATTTAGACTGAGAAAATGAAGAATTCAAATACCTGGGCTTATAGAATTATCCAGTTCCGGGAAAGGGATAGACGTAAACCGAGTTTAAAAGTCTAAGAGTTGAAATTGAAAATATCAGATAATTGAAAATATCAAGGGAGGATAGCCATGAAATTTATGTTTCTTGCTTGGCTCTTTTTTATTGAACTCAAAGTAATTTGCATATACCGATGCATAAAAACAGAAAAAACTTTTTTATAATTTAAAATTTTTTTAATCGTAGAGATGATCGTTGTTATTATAAAATTACCACATCGTGGATTACCCTTATTAAAGCAAGGTACGCACGCTCGTTAAAAATTTTAAAGAGAAATACAGAGTGCCAAATTGCCATACAGTTCTACTACAAAATACATAGTAATGTAGTACTACGTAATATTGGGTAGACAATGTGCAGTGTTGCGGCCTTTTATTAGTTAAGATTTATTATTAGCGTAACTAAACGAAGTGACCTAAGAAAATATCGACTGCCAAAAGTTAATTAAATGGTTACATATTCTAAGACGTAAATATTGTTATTATATTTAACAAAAACAGCTCTTATAGATCCTTGCAATAATTTATACACAATTTTGCGAACATTTACTTCTGTAATATCAATTTTAATATAAAGTGTTCTAAAAATAATACAACATGATGTCGCTTACATAATATAATACACATTAAATTTATAATTAAAATACTATCTAATTTCAAAAGAATCA
The DNA here is from genome assembly GCA_900474315.1 of Torymus auratus. NCBI lineage: Eukaryota > Metazoa > Arthropoda > Insecta > Hymenoptera > Torymidae > Torymus > Torymus auratus. The sequence goes on from UXGD01005887.1 coordinate 5,353, forward strand.
AATTTTCGTTAACATCCCAACAAATTAAATTGATCGATACAAATTAATTTAATCCGCAGCAGACCGCCATCAATCTCTTATTCGTCACTACACCAATCCCAAAATCCGTCCAAACAAACACACGCCACAGCCATAATATAACGTCCGCTCGGTTTTTTCTCATCTCCAAACTATATATCCAAGCCGCGAGTCACCTCCGCATAACACGCCGTATCGCGAGTAAAAGAGAGACGAGAGAGCCGAAAGGCAAAAAATAGAAAAGCCACGTTCTCGCGTGTACATCTTAACCTTTGATGCGGCGAGTCAAGGCGGCGACGAGAGTAGAAGCTCGCGGCGGCGGCGATTTCCCGGCGCGTCAAGGTCCGAGCGAGCGGGAAAAGCAGCGGCGCGTTATTTTTAAATGCGCGTTTTGTAAGAGAGCAAGAGCGCGCGGCCAGATATCGCCGGGTGCCGCGTCATGGCCGTTTTCCCTGGCCGGTGCTGCTGCGAGGCTCACATCTCTTATTTATTTATTCGCCGGCGCGGATTCTTTCGGCCTACACGCCCCGCGATCTGTTTATTTGCGGAATTTTTCGCGTGGGTGCGGAGGAGGATATGATTAAGCTTCGTGGCATGCTTTTTCCGCTGTGTAAAATATGGAAAGAAGCGGCGGGAAGTGAGCTTGAATTGGAAGAGGTTCTGGAATGTTGTTGTTGGTAATTGATGAGAGGAATAAGATGAAAAATAAGAAGAAAAATTGAACTGAAATTGCTACTTGGTACAAAAATTTTGAGGAGTGTTCAGTGTTGGTGGTGTTTTAATAAACGAAGATTGAAAGCTTTATTTCTGTATGTATAAATTGGATTAACGACAAAATGAAATTTATCACTTCTTAAGATTTGCTGACCTCATATTAATTTTAATTTTCGGTATTATTGTTAAGCTTTGAAAATCATCTAAAATTCAAGATAGAAAAGCTCTATAAGTAATATATTATCTGCGAAATTCCTATAAATTCGATTGTAAGAGGAGAGGTTGATCTACAATGTTATAATTTTGTTCTTTTTCAATAATAATAATAGGTTGTTTTTAGAAGTAAGTAAAAAAAAAAACATTTTTCATCGTTTAAAAAACTTTCATAAAGTAAAAGATGATAAAAACTTTTATGAAGAGTATAAATTTAAAGTGAAAATATCGTCGAAAGCAAGACATTAATTTTCAACAATTTATCAATTTATCATTAGTATTTGAAAGTTTCATACTTATAAAAGCATCATTATAATTTCACGTTCATTTAATAGCTGGATACTTCTACTTCTCACAAACATTTCAAGCTTTAATTTATTTCATTTAATATACATACAGAAGAATCATGTTATCCATTTAAATCTCATAAAGATCACTTGATTTATTTACATCCCCCAGAACCCTTCTCTTACTACGCTATCATCGGCATCAAAGATCGCGTAGAGCCTAATTAACCATCTCCGCAATACCCTATCAAGAAATATCAATTGTTACACAAAATTATACGCAACCGGGCATAATTAACCAGCGCAATTCGACCTAATTACCTGTACCGTACACGCACATCCAATCATACGTATACAAACGCGCGCATCATCCATACAACCTACACAGTATAGAGAAAATTCAAGCTCGATCGAAGCCTGCCTTCTACTCCTGCCAACATGTATGTGTCGCGTACACGTGACCGTGCTTCTTTTTTTTTCCTCGCGCACTCGCGTCAATCGGCCGTGATGCGAAGTATATATCCACCGGCCGATCGGGCGTGAAACACGCGGGATAGCGATATATCGCGCGCGATTACGCGCGCGAACTTTGACGATGATTTGTCACGTGTCAGGCGCTCTCTCTCTTGAGCGCAGAGTCATTAGCGCGCCGGTGAATAATGTCACCGAGGCGTATAAGAGGTGCTATAGTGGCGTTGGTGCGAGCATGTGCGCTAATCCCGGGTGAGACGCGTGCAGTTTTTCGATGCACTTTCGCTGATTGGTAATTATCGGGGTGGTTGAGGGTGTCAATTGCGAATTTTCTTTAACGAGGGTGCGTAGTTTATGTTGGTGATAATATGTTGCGTGTAGGTGATTATATCACTTTTAATAATATAATGTTTTATGCATTCAAGAGGAATACCTTTATGTATATCTGCAATATTGTGTAGGTGATTTTAAAAATTTAATTTACGTGACGTTTCGATGGAGCACCATTTCACGTAGAAAAAATTCGCGGCAAACTTTAAAGTTTGTATACGAAAAGATGGATGTTTTCGTAGTAATATTTTTTGCGTATATGATGATGGGCCAGAAAAATTTTTCGGAACACCGTCAGAGAATCTGGGATGCAAGCTAGAAATATTGCCAAAAATATCATTTTTCACTATGACATAACATTTTTTTTTTTTTTTTTTTTACTAAGAAAATCTTTTCCAAGTTGATTTTAAATTTTATTAATATTTCTTTCTTAACTAATAATTCAGAATAAATATTTACCATTACCAATCAAAACCCTTAAAATTCGAACTAAAATTAATCACCGCGAAACTCATTTCAAAGTCAAACACCAAACTTGCCTTCCTCCATAAAAAAACACATAAACAAAACTCTAACGTTTACGTACATATAACTCTCCGCCATCACCTTTGTTTCAGACGCTAAACTCTCTCCCGTCCTGTGCGCACCGCACCAGGTCTCAATAATAAAATTCCCGAGCGCCCGCCACTATATACCTCCTCTGTCCGCCCTAACCGTCCGAGAAAATTTCCCCAGATCCCTGCTGCGCTTCTCTACTCTCTCCCTCTTGCGTGCACTCCCTCTCTACAGCTCGCTACACATATTGTTTCTCGAGAGTGCGCAGCGAGGCGCGCAGAATTCATTGTTGCACAACTGCATGCAGCCGCGCTGGCTCCGATCCGGGATTTCAAGCTCCCTCGCTCTCCAAGCCACGAGAATGCAATTGAAATTAAGGCCGTCCTTTGTTGCGCAAAGGAAGGAGCCGCGCACTGCAGCCCCGTGTCTCATTTAGCCCAAGAGGAATTTCTCGAACGCCACATATATATAATCCGCGCGTTATTTATCTTACCGACGACGACAATGCGCGCGCACTCTTTCGGATAGTTTAAGGTGTAGGGGTGGATCAGGCTGTCCACCACGCGAGCGCGCGCTTGATTGATGAGGTCCGGGTATTAAGGCGATTATTCTCGAATGCTTGTCGGGGATGCTTAGGTTGGTAAATGGTGCGGAGGACGGATCGCGCTCTCTTTTTGTTGCGCATGATGCGTAGTGAGGGTGGCGGGAAGTGCAGGTCGTTTTTGAATTATGAAGTGGGTAATGGAATTAGCGTAGTTGGGATGAGTGATGTGCTTATCAGAGAAAATCGATTGAAGAATATTTAATGAAAATAAATAGACTGGCGTAGGATATAAGAGGAGCAATGTTGTTATTATGAGAATTATAATCTTTCAATCGCGATTAGCTCTGTGTTCATTGGTGCCGAAACATACAATGAATTCTTCCCTATAATTCCGTGCAATAATATCACGCGGTTCACTAGTTTTGAAAGCGCCACATCAGAGTACAATCCACGTGATTTCACAGGAGGAAAATGCCCATCGCTGCGGCCTCCCAAGAGAACTTATGAAAGCGGCACTATATTGTTTCAAGCTCGTGTATATATGAGGTTAAAGAGGTACATTGGTTAACCATTAATATCGATCGAATTGATTTTTGTATTCTCAAAGTAGCATTTTAATAAATTTATAGCAGTCGATTTTTATATTGAGGTACTGTTTAGGGCTGCACGATAGCCAAACAATCCAATATTTCTGTAATTATTGTCTCGCTCTTGTAAATTCTTGAAAACTTCTTTCTTCTATTGGTCTTGTCAGTCAATATGAAAAGTATTATTGTCTTGTCTTGAAATTCTTGATGTTATTGGAGTTACGCAGACATGCGACAGTAAGCAAGTCAATCATTAGAATAGGTCTGAAACCCAAATACCCAAGACGTGCGACAAAAAGTAAATAAATTGCATAAAAGTCATAAAGGCACGCAGCCGCGAAACAGAAAGCGAGTTGACTACTTAAAAAAGTCTTAAGTCCAAATAGTTCGGGAAACGCCAAGTCCATGTATAAGTGCACGCAGACGTGCAACTGTAGTAAAGTCGATTATTTGAAAGATTATTGAGCCTAAATAGCTACCGGACGTGCGACAGTAGGAGAGTAAATTATTTAAAAAGTGACAATAAACAGTAAAACAATAAAATTTCGGCACAAGTATAAATAAATGCCAAATTTGAAATTTGATTTCTCCCGCCATTTATATATGTACTGCCAGCCAGTGCCTAGTTCGCGCGCTGCCGCTAGGCGGTGCACCCTTTCCTGTAGCCTCACGTACCTAAGTAAGTTGGCCCGAGGGAATATAGGAGTGCGGCACACATCTCGTCAGTAGATGGTCATCAGCAACTACCGAAGTTTATTGAGTTAACAAAGGCGCCTCTGTGTGCGAGTTGAATAATTGTTTTTATTTAATTAATTATTGTGATTATTTCAATAAAGTATTACGTTTAGAAAATGCTAAGTTATTTTCAAGACAAGATTCTTGACATTCTTGTCACCACAATCTTGATATTATATCGAAAACTGTAGAGAAATATGTATCTTCTATATCATCTGAATGATTCACGAAATTTTATGCTTAAGATGCGCTCAAATTTCTTTTAAAACAAGAGCTTTTTGAAAACGAATGTATTGAACGCAAGACTCTACCAAGCTCGACAATCACTACAAACACAATAATTCCCCGTTAAAACAAACCCACCAAAACAGCTACACATACATACACACATCTAGCCCTACTACGCTTCCGAAAATCCCCTCCTCCCACCTCTAATCCAAACAGAGCCGCTTCTCTTCCTCCTCCTACACCGTTTTCACGTCAACGACCTTACAAAGTGGGCGCCTTATTCCGGGCGAAAAAAGCGCTTTGAGAATCCCAGGCTCGCTCGCTCGTTCGCGTGTTTGATTTGCCGCGCGAGCGATCTCGAATTCTGGAGCAACGCGCGCGCGCGCTTGGCGGATAAACAGTAGAAAAGCGCGCGCGTGGACGTGTTGACTCATTTTTCGAGGCCGACGGATGACCGAGAAAGCGAGAGAAATGCAAGGGGAGAGAGCTAGTGAGTGAGAAATGGTGAGGAAGAGGGAGAAAGGAAATGGGAAGAGATGAGAGGCATTTTTTTAAGGTTTCTAATGGCGGTGAGCTGTGCGAAGGGTACAAATGGCGGGTTATATGTGTTTTGAGCTTCGTGGTGGTGGCAAACAAGGTGATGGCTTTGTCCGGGTGAGAAATTTTGAACAGTTCAAACGGTCTCGTCCGAGTGAGAGCAGCATTCATCTTCATTTTCTACCGTAGTGTCACTTAGGATTGTGGTCCGTGTTCCATTTTTCTGGGCATTACGTTTCGATTTGTCTAAAAGTGTCAGAGATTATTAGAGATTGTACTTTTCGTAATTATGCTTTCGTATACTATAATAAGTATCTGACGATTATTTATCAGTTTTTTCTTTTTTAATTTAGTACATATATATTTATATTGTTTATACCGTATAAATGTATTCTCGAATAAGAGTATATTCGAGGAATTGAATGAAAGTTTCAATGTATTATAACAAGAGAATACAAAAGTCAACGTAGTTGACCAGTGGTAAAGCATTACATCATAAAATTCATATAACGTTTTTAAAAGTACATAGTGTCTCCCCTTCTCTTAGAAAACTATTAAAGATAATCAGTTAAAATTATCAAAAGATCACCACCTAACGAAAACCTATTGCGGTAAGTGAATCAACGAAAATTAAATTTCGAGATCTTTTCCATTACATCGTATGGCCATATAAAGCAAATTTTCCACGCTCTCACGGTATTCCGGACTTTCAAAAGACGATCCTTTTTACTCTCACCTATAGCTCGCGGAAAATTTCATTTTTCAATTACCCAGTGCCGTAATAATTCTAAAAAAGCAAAGCCCGCTCCTCCCCCTCGCAAAAAGTAATATCCCCTATCTCTCTTCCTCTCTTCTGTTCAAACGAAGAAAAACGTCAGGGGGAATATTGAGGTGGAAAAGAGCGTGAACCTCCGGCGGAAAAATAGCGACGACGTAACTCTAAGCGTCCCTCCTCTAGTCGATATTCCCCTTTTTCCGCTCGTACATTACACTTGGCAAATATACATAAAATGAATGAATTCCCTTGGCGCATGCGGCGAGAGGTGTCTCTTTACGCCCCCGCGTAAAAGAGAGCTCGACAGTGCCCGGAGCGATACCGAAAAAAAGTTTGAAGTGGAAAGAAAGGGGGAGGAAGGAGAGTGTCGCTCATCCTTTCGCGCTGACGAAGCCACTTATCCCTCATTCGGCTGACGCGGAAGGTACGAGGACTCATTATCGTGCTCTTGAATCGACTCGCAAATTTTTGGGGATGATTATGTGTATGTATGTGCGGGCGCGATAGGTTGTGTACGTGAGCTTGGGATAATTATAGGTGTGCTGAGTTGGTAGAGAATTGCTTTTTGAATGTTTATTGTGATGTGAAACTTTTGGTTATAGATTGTTCGTTTTTTGAATAAAAAAAGTAATCTGTTTGTGTCATTGTGTATGGATCTGTATATTATATTTCAAGAAGTATGTTAAAATTACAAAATCTTTGAATTTTGTAAAGTAAATTCGTTCTATAGCAAGAGTTATGTTTTGATTTTGTAACCGATATTATACGAATGTATTGGAATGATTTAAACGACTTTATCCAAAATTATTGGAAAATCCATACTTATAATTACAAACTATAATTAGAACATAGTAAACATTTGCTACCTAAACGTAATTTGACCAAATAATTATGCCGCTTTAATACTTCTGCAAAATTATTATAGATATCATTTAATGTTATTATTATAATATACAATGTTTTAATCGTGCCGTTTAAATACGTTAACATAATTGCTTTTATTTTTTATAATTAAAGAATTAGTGTACAAATTTCGAAATTACTTATCTAAATATGCGTAATAAAGAATGTTTACATATCTACTTCTTAATTATAAGTTGGACTAAGTTTTAATGAATGCACTCTGTAACTATAGTTATAACTTTTAATTAAACTTTCATAACTCTCTACACATTAAATTGTATACTTTTAGTTTTGGCATAATTTAACGTAAATTACAATTCGTCTCATATTTATAGGTACAAAGGTCGTTTGCGATAATTTATTTTGCTTCGCACTCAATGATTCTGTAAAATTAAACAATACCCTCCACTAACACAATGAAATCATTTCTATAAACACTCCCGCATACAATACAACGTGTAATATCATTTATTATTTGAGAGTTTAATATCAAGTTTGAATGATAGTATATTTTTATAACATCGTGTGTACCTTATCTTTTTCAACATACACAACAATTACGTTGAAGTAGATAAAACGTTTAGCCCTTTCAAGAAACGCTATACCCTCGCTTAAAACCCCCCCAAAATTCGTCACCCTCCTCCCATTTCACTATCACCTTTCCGCTTCATAAAAACCATCGCGCCTCTGCGCGTATAAACACTCGGAAGCGGTATAGCATATCTCCGCCTTCTCCCGTCGGCCCCTAATTGCGAGAAAAACGAGAGTTGCGCCCCTGCCCATCAATAATTTCCCCATATATATACAGCCACCCGTATACCGCGCGAGAAATTCAATGGACCGCGTTGGGGGGGAGGCATAATCCGCAAACTGCTCTCAAAAACACCTATATACTTCCCCTCCGGCCCATCCGGCCGTGTTTTATTTCATCATTAAGCCCCGCGTGCATCTCTTCCGTGTTTACTCTCGCGTGATGAACGAGCGACGACGCGAATTCGTCTCCAGCTAGAGAGCAGGAGATGTATTTTTTTTCGGGAGGCGGAGGAGTCGTAAATCTTGCGGGGTTTCACCCGTGCAGCCTCGGCAATAATAGGTGAGTATTTTTCGTTAGTGGTTGGTAGGTGGATTTTTGAGGTTGCGGGGTAGACAGAAATTATTTTTTTAATGTTCTTTAAAATTTGATCCCTTTTCAGAAATACTCGACTTGACTAATTTTTTTCTGCCAACCCATAAGAGTACATGTAAAAAATGATAACTTCAAACGTTAATTTCTCAAAATCTTCCACGGTTATAAGGTAAAAT
>UXGD01005888.1:0-13549 GCA_900474315.1 Torymus auratus
TCAAATTTTAACGCATAACGTCGTTAAAGTCAACCATAGTTAGAGCTGGTAAACAAGTAAGTACATTGATATAGAACGGGTTGCCCTAATTATTGCTAATAAGTATATCATCTCTTCCGTCCATGTAGAAATCAAATATTTATCGTTTAATAATTTTAAATGATACTTTGACAAAAGTTATAACAGCTATTATACAATTTACAGCTATATACCACAATGCACATCAAAATTCTATCGCAATTCGATACCCCAAAATACACAACAATTTCATTCATACTTATATATAACAAAAGCTCTGTTAATCCAACGATATTCTATCATATAACAACAACGGCCGCGAAACTAGTTATTCGCTCGCGAACAATATATTATAAATCTCACGTTAAATTATTATACGACTATACACTATACCTATATATTATTCACGCGCTCGAGCTCATTATCCCGCATTACCAGCACCTTCACCGACCATCTTCCCATAAAATTCCTCTCTCTCCGCGCGCTCTCGCATCATTTGTCCATAACTTTTCATTAAAAACAGCTTCAATAAGTCAGCTCTCCGATTCGTATACAGTATAATTAAGAGCAAATAAAATCTCGCTCGCATACGCACTTCTGCCTGCAGGGTGTCTTACACTATACTCGCGCGCGCGCATCATTAGCATATACTAATACTATACCAGTGCGCAGAGCAAATATAAAAGGATCTCCTGCATCCTTGCGACACACGCGGCTTTGTCTACAATATGCGCAAACATTATATATATACGCGCGGGCTCCGGACGGAGTCAATAATCCCGGCATAAAGAAGGTGTCGCTCTCGCAAAGAGAGAAGCCGCCGCCACCGCTGCCAACGTTTCACCGTATATACATATATAAGTATAGTGTATATAATAGCGCGCGCGCGAAAAGTCGGGGACTTGAATGGGACCCATATAACGCTCGGTTTGGCTTTCCACGAGCGCGCGCGCGCGCGGTGTACATCCGATGACTGATAGGGCTGTCTATTTGTCGGCTCTCTCGGCTGCAGTAGCAGCTGTCCTCCCCTTAGAGCCTGCGGCCCTTCCGCGCGACAAAGCCGACTGTCGCCTATTTGGACAGCATTAGCCTTGCCTTTGGCCATTTCGACGTTTTAATAGGAACGCCCTAACAAGCGCTCGCGCGATTCTCTCTCTCTGCGAAAATATAAAGGAGAGAGGGATACATATATGGGTATAAGTATACACGAGTGTGATGGAGAGGGATATATAGAGACTTGATGCTATACAGGAGGGGGATATATATATATACCTCTTGGGTACGGCCCCCCCTCCTCCAATTCTTTAGCGCTAAATCTCTTTTTTCTTTTCTTTCAAAACGAGCCGCGTGACTTCCCTGCGCGCGCGTCCGACTCTCTATGGCATGTATATAGGGTGCTGCGCACAGATGCACTTTATATAATGTGTTTGAGCCGCAAATAATCGACTTGATTTTACGATTTGAAAATGCCCGAGCAGAGCGCACACAATGACTGTAATCGCGCGCGCGCGCTTCTTTAAACAGAGTCCGAGCGGCCCTTTATTTTTGTATATATATAGTGATCCTGGGTTTACTGCGCGCGTTGGGTATATAAGCTGATTTTCCGCGGCCGGTTATTTTTGGGATGGAAAAGTAGTGTGGAGTTTACGGTCCTTTTCGGGCGCTCTTAATGAGACTATTTGTATTCAGCTGCGTGTAATTCGAACTATTAAAGGTATAATAATGGTCGAAAGTTTTACGGGCGTTTTATTTTATTGCGTTCCGTGTGTATTTGTGGATAAAGGTGATTATTGATTACTTTGAGAAGTTGTAAAAGGTGCTTTGTTATGGGGTTGGGAGGGTGACCGGAAATCATTAATTGAGGGGCCTGAATGTACGATTTTATAATCAAAAGAGTAAATAAAGTGAAATATTATATATAGGCAAAAAAAGAACATTGTAAAGTAATATGAGATGAAAAATAAGGAAATGAAAGTTTTTAAACTTGAAGAAAAATATGCTTTATTATCAATGATCATATTTTCTTTAACAATATTTTTTGAAAAGGAGCCAGATTATTATTCAACGATTTGAGATAACGTACACCAGTAAAAAGTTTTTTAAATCATGAAAAAAGGGGGAAACTACGACAAACTTTTTAATTATTTCAATTTTTACGCGCGACCCTCTGATCCCTGACGAGTTGTAGAAAGAAATTTTTTTCTATTTTTCTTCAACGCAGTTCGAATCAAAAGTGAAAATACAGCCAATTTTATTTTACGCCCGCGCGCCCTTTATACGTTTATCGGAATTCATCTGCTCATTTCGATATAAAAATTCCAAAAGCGAATAATCCGGAATGAAAACTTATATATTCTCGCCAAGTACGTTATATAATATAAAATTCAATTTACTCTTTCACTTTCGAAGTAATAAGAACCCCACTCCAATCAAAATCCGACGACAAAGAAGAATAATAATAAAAAAAAAGGAAAGATAATATCTCCTTTCCAAATTAATTCGTCACTCGCACTATCAAATCCCTAAAACACTTTCGTCCCTCCCTCCGCAGTGACAGCTAATTTCCGGCCATTATCCCGTGCTAATTTCATCGAATTCAAGTGCACGTACCCGTGTAATACACACACACGCACGCGCAGATGGCTTTGCGTTTTAACTGTCGTATAAATCGCGCGGGCAACAATGGCGCCGCCGCGCATCCGAATTCATATCTCAACGATCGCTGTATACATATATACATATACCCATCACAGACAGGATTGGAGGGGGGCAATGAAACAGCGAATAAAACTAATATAACCGCCGGCGGCGCGCGGCTCCTAAAAGTATAATTGAATGCCGGTAAATGGAGTAAGGAAGACCTCTCTCCCCCATTATACGGCCGAATAGCCGCGCGCGCGCGCTCGCGACGCATAGCTAATCCAGCGTAATCGCGCGCCAGCCGTACACACGTATATCCCTCTATAATACAGCAATTCCTAACTCACGTGCACGCTTTTAGGTAGCTATACAACGTACGTACCTATATATAATATAAACGTTCGCGCAAGGTCGACAATACGACACGCTCCGACACTTTTTCCCGCGCGCGGCAATAAATCTACCCAGTTTCCCCGCTCTGTCATTAATAAAAGTCGATGTTGCGGAAAATGAGGTCTCAATTATCGAAGACCTCGGCGCTTCACCCCGCGGAACTAATCGTCCACGCGCGCGATCGGCAGCTAACATCAGATTCGAATGACGATTCCCTATATATATACACGTGTAATCTCAGAGACTCATACTCTTGTGCAGGGATATCCCGCGGAAAGAGAAAATCAGCGCAGCAGCAGCAGTTCTCTGCTGCAGACACAGACATGAGACACTTGCCTCGCGTCATCAAGGATCCTACACTCCTAGCTCGTCGCCAGCTAGCAGCAGCAGCAGCATCCGCGCGAGCAGCTCTTGTTTTATTCAGTCGGGATCATAAATTACGAGTTTAAACACACAATGAAAGACGCTTAACAAGAAGCTAACGCGAGATTGAGAGGCCCCGCCTCCGCGGCTCTCCCAGCCTTCCAATCTCCAGGCTCGCGCCGCCCAGCCCGCCCGCGGACTACCAACCAATGGGGAGAGAGCCGAGGGAGCCGAGGGGCCGCGCCCAGCTCTATACTCTCTCGCTCGCTCATCGCGTCACGCACGCGCGCCGGCCAGATATCCCGTTGGTGCCGAGCCGAGCGGAACGCGGCCGCCTCTGCACAGCGCTCGAGAGACAAACTTTCGTGTATCATCATCATCGCCATAACGTTAATAGTGCGCGCCGAGATAAGAACAAGTGCGTCCGCGATAAGTATTTTTGTTTATATACAAAAAAAAACATACCTACTCTACGATATACGTACTTTATAATACGCGTATAATACATCATCATCACGTGCAGTAGTAGGAGTGTAAAAGAGCGAGTGCATATTATAAGAGACAGCTAGTGTTGACCCACGCGCGCGAGGACGAGCTATGCCCGTGGCGAGATGGTGTGCACGCTGAGTATCAGCAGCGGCGGTGGTGGCGGTGGCAGTAGTGGAAGTAGTAGCAGCAGCAGCGGCAGCAGAGCTCGAGGTACCACGGCGGCGGCGCACCAGGTGGGCTTCGTCGCTGTCGGCAGCTGCCTGCGTAGCAGCCTGAGCGCGAGCCTGGCCGCGGAGGCAGCGCCCGCCGGCACCGGCAGCGCCCTGGAGCACCTAGGTGTACTCGACATGTCCTCGGCCACCGCCGCGGCCGAGCAGCAGCAGCAGCAACAGCAGCAGCAACAACAGCAGCAGCAACACGGGATTAGTGGACAGCAGCAGTTGAGGAGGGGATTGCATCCGCCGCCGGCGGCGCATCATCATCCGGGGTTGAATCATCATCCGGGAGCACAGGAACATCCACATCATCATCACACGGTTCGTTGGGGGTAGAGACATAGTGTGGTATTCCTGTATTTTGGGGGTGGAAGGGAGTGTGTGGAGTGCAGGATGGAGATCGGTTTGTTTGGAGTGCACTGATATCGTGGAAAAAGGGTTGGTTGAGGTCTTAATGATTCGTGGTTTGAGGTTAGGTCGGTTAGTGTGGTGGTAGATGACTGATGATTCAGTTGGTGACGATGTTTGAATGTTAATTTATGACTAATGATTGATCCAAGATTAGAATCATGTTCGAATTGTCTATTTATGTATATTAATGATTTAAAAGGCAAAACTGTTATTTAACCCTGTTGAAAAGGTTTGATAAAATCAGATAAAAAGGGTGCAGGAATCTAATAACCTATGTGGTTTTTGCGTCCTAATCTGCAAATTTTTAATTGTTTTTACATCAAACCTTTTCAACCGAGAATTGACAGCATCTGAATGATAATACATTATTATTACTATTGTAGACACGATAAAACGTCTCAAAATTAACCATTTATTAACAATTATAAGCAGTTTAAAGTAAATTTACTGTTGTCATGTTCTCCACCAGCTCGTATGTCAAAATATAAGCTCTAATGCCATTGTATTGTTATAATCCTATAAATTACCAATAACTTCATTCATCGAAAACAAGACAATTATAATAAAAGGCGTCAATTCTCTGTGCAGCACACGTTGACACTCATCACCAACACCTCAAACTGCTTCATTATAAAATCAATAAACTACCCTGTTGCAATAACTCTCTACATCCTCCAATACACACTTGCCACCGCGCCATTGCTCTCCGCACCTTTCTTCCATCCACCCTCAACACCCCCTACAAATATATAACAACTCACCCACCGTCTTCGCCGCACTTCACTCCCCTGAGAAGAATCAATCACGAAACCAACCCTCTCCTTTCTCTCTCACACTATACAGGTGCAACAGTCGTCGGAGCACTCACAGCTGGACGAGCGTAGCTCGTCGGCGGGTTCGTCTCTGGGCTCGTGTTCACCACCACCGTCTCAGCTGGCTCCCCAGTCGCCACACTCGCCCCCAGCGTCGGCAGTAGCGAGGCCACCCTGGCTCCACGACTTCGCCTCGCCCCACGTGCTGCAGTTCCTCAACCTTAATGCCGCGGCGGCAGGTGCCTCGATGCTCGCCGCCTCACAACCCCTAGCAGCGCTACACTCGATGGCTGAACGTAGCCATCAGCATCATCTCCAGCAACAACAACAACAGCAGCAGCAACAGCAGTCGAGTCCGACGGCACAGCAGCAGCAACAACAACAGCAGCATCAGCAGCAGCAGAGTTTGCAGGGACAGAGCTCGCCGACGGGGAGCGGGAAGCATAGCCCGGCGACCTCGATCACGTCGGTTGGGAGTAACCCACACGGGATTGATACCATTCTGTCCAGGCCCGCAGCGACGCATCCGAACTCGGGTCCTGGGCTGGGACAGGGACAGCATGGGATGGCTGGCAGTCCGCATGGACAGCATCTCCCGCCGGCACCGAGATACGCCATGCACGCGGGTTTCGCTGCGTCCACCGGTGCGTATATATATATTTGTTTGTGTTGTTGGATGGGTTGTATATTATAGGGAATTAGGCTTTGGTATCAGTTACAATCAATATGTTGTATCTTCAAGTATATAACAGATGTCACGGAAATAATTATATTGAGATCGGAAGGAATAAGTATCGTTTTGATAAAGCATCAGGGCAGAAGAAATTAATATCGCATTGTTGAAATAGAGATTATAATTGATAACATGGCGGGTGTTTACATTGTTCCTCGATTGTCCCGTAATAGAAATGACACTCGATATTATATATAATATTTACAAGGACGATAAGACAGAGTTTGTATAATCACCCAATAAAGGTTCATATCGTGTACCTTTATCTCGCGCTTCGATAAGCTTATCGTCCGTCGTGTGTATACAATATTTGCGGTACGGTGTTATATGATCGGTGTATACGTACAAGAGGTACTTCCGTTTTCATGATGTTGATTAAGATGTGTTATAAAATATTCCTCCTAACAATCCTATTAAACTTATAATTCATCATCAACTCGATTCTAGCTTCTTATCCTCCGACATTCGCTCTAAAAATTTTAACTACTTAACATTCCACCGCGCATATATACACACACACAATAAACCTGTCGCGTCGGGACCACCCATATCCTATACTGCGTCTTACATCACCAAAAAATCCAAAACCCTCATCTCCTCAAAAAAAAAAGAAAGAAAGAACAATAAACACACATATCCCCATCATGATGATGGCCTCTCAACCGCGCGCACTCCACTCTCGCTCTCGCACTAATCCCTTATCAATAAACAGAGCAGCAGTGTCTTACCCCCTAGCGCATACCGGCAATAAAATTGAAATCCTTCGGCCGTAAACCTACTCTACCAGGGCGCGTGCTGCACCATACATCTTGCGCTCATATACATACCAGGGCAATTATCGGCTAGCATAATGGCCGCCGAGAGAGAGAGCGTGAGGTGAAATAGAGTTAGTTTGTGAAACGGTAACGAGGCGCTAATCGCTGGGCAATTGATTGCCGTTTGTTTCAGGCATCGGGCAGTTTCAGCAACGCGCCGAGCCACGACATCCGGCTGTCTACTGGCCCGGACTTCAGGGCCTCGTCAGTGATCCTCTCGCTTGGAGGGCCCGACTCCACTCACGTAAGTATACGCTATGTATTTATTTTCTTCAGTCGTGTGTTTTTCTTGCCGTGATTTATCGCTTGGAAAATATGTATATGCGCACGCGGGGATTTTTTGAAAAATGTCGCTTATTGACATACTGCGAGCCGAGAGGATATATCTCTGTGTATAATGAGCGTGTGTCACGTGCGTGCGTGCGTGAGATAAACCTGTTTTCGGAGCGAGGAACGGCCGCGCGGGAGTGAGATGTGCGTTGCGCTCGCGGCTAAATTGACTGGTGAAAAGAATATTATCCTTTTCCATCGTATAAAGAACGCACAAAGTATACACATACAATTCCATCCGCGGCTAACTGAGTTACGAGGCTGAGCATTTTTCTTTTATACCACAATATTACATATATACGAATGGCTCTTTCGGGAACATCGAATACGAATATAATATCCGCGGTATCGATTGCCCCGCTGCTCTCGCATTCGAGAGCTTCGACCAACTCGCTCCTCCTCTCGCCATCTTGAATTCATCAAACGCGCTATCCGGCGCTGCTCAACACCATAAATTCCGTTTTATATCTTTTCATATTCAGCTTACTGAAAAAAAAAACTCGACGTGTCTTCGATTATCCTTTTGCCCCCATTCTTATTCCTGCGATGCTTTACGGCTCGCGCCGTCGTTGAGGTGTATTAAGATTTGATACGGGCGCGTTATTACATTACACGTCCTTTATTTTACATTCACAATCAGTCGTATCACGTACACACACACTTTAATGGGAACTATAACGAAGAATTTATACGATATGCGACCGACGGGGGAGGGATCACGACCACAAATCAAATCAAAATCGAATAACAGATATAATTCTTGCGCACCCCCGCGAGGATTTTACAATATAGCTGCGGTGAGTTTCAATTTGCCCCCGTGATGTCCGTTACGTATATATCATAAGAATCGAGCGTTATCCCCGCGTATCATATCTGCCTGTATATGTTGTCTCCAATATAATAACGCGCGCGCATGAAAAAGCCATTACTCTCGTCCAAGGGGTAGGCAGTGGTTATAGATGATGGCCGTGATAAGCGCGCGTATTATATATTATATACGAAGGAGTGAGGCGCGCGGGCGGTACACTTGCCGCGATTAAGAAGCGCCGGCCGCCCATGAAACCGCGTGAAATCGGAGCACGTGACAGTATATATATATATAGATTACAGTCGCCGTTGAACGCACGTACACACGTACACCCTCTTTAAAGGCATAGATCAGCGCGGCTGCGCCTGACACATGTGCGCGCCGGCGGTGGCGCGGTCGAAACATTATACATGTATATACACACACGCGGCGCGAGTTTCCCCCTTTCTTTCGACCCTTGGACCTGTATGTGTGTGCGAGGGCTTTTTCGAATTTAAGCGAGTTTGGGGAAGAGGATGTGTGGTTCGCAGCCGCGTTATGATGGATGAAGTATATGGTTGGGGGAGGCGATGGTTTCTTACGTCGGCGTTATCGTAAAGTGGACACGTGTTTTTTTATTGCCGCGTGTTTGGGGTTTTTCCGGGGCGTTCGTTGAGTGGCTGTCTTTATTGGTGGTTTTAGTAGGAGATAAATATTTGCAGGGGGGTTCCTGGTGTTTTCTTTTTAAGTCGGTTGTTTCTATTCTTAGAGGAAAATTTATTATGGGGGTACGCGGTGATTGGGAAGTAATTATTGTAATAAAGATTGTGGAATATTTAACTCGATTAAGGAATTAAAGTACGAACGATTTTCACTTATGATGATTAATATCTAATCGATTCAAGGTAGAAAACGAAGCATATTTATATAGCTAAGATGTTAATAAAATGGAAATATTTTTACTTTTTCATAAGTTCTACTATTACTTAAAATACATATTTTATGAAGCGTAAATGCCACAATTTATTTCGGATTTATACATATTATGAAATAACAAGCAATGTTCGTTGTTAACCATAAACTTATTCAGCTTCTGGTTAACATTTCTATCAAAAATGTCGAAATAAATAAATTACCAAAGTTTTCCACACTATAAAGTATCTTCCATACCTTCCTCGCTTTAAAAATGTACTCTTTCCACACTCCACCCAACCCCTCCATTCCGCACATCGCGAAAAATAATTTCCCACTCGCTATACAATCCCCATTACATAAGTACACTATTGCTCCAAAAGCCCACACTTTTTCCTCTCTACCACCCCACACAAACACACACACACGGCTTTTTAAGACCCTGTCGACAAGACACAGCGCCGTACGAAAATTCCACGCTTCGTTTATGATGGTTTCATCGAGTCTCTCTCTCTACCTTTCTTTCTTCCTCGCTACATACTCCTCGCGCAGCCGTCCCGGGTAGATTTCATTTGGCGGCAGTAGCCTTCTCCGTCTCTCCCCGGAAAAACTCCCCCGCGCGCTGACCGTCGCCCCGTGTCAGCAAGTTTTTTCTATATGCGCGGCCCGGCGTCTGTATAGCTCGTACGTGTCCGGAGACAAAAAGAATCCGACAGCCAATTTTGTGAGCAGCGCCGGCGACGGTATCTGTGTCTCTGTGATGTGGAAGGAAGGAATATAAGGGAGAGATCGTTGGGCGCGTATTTTGTCTCGATTTTACGGAATATTTACCTTCTTGCTCTGCTCAGGACGGTTGGTATAGGAACGAGTAAGTGGAGAGGTATAGGGGCGATAAATTCTTATTGGCTGCGGATTCTTTTTAATAAGCGGAGAGTAGCGTAACATTTTCATCGTGTCTTAATTCTAGTATTATACAATGCTGTAGTTTCTTTTGTATAATCTTATCTATGTAATAATATAATAAGTATACAACAATGATTCAGAAGGATATTGACATTATAAATATGTTGATCTCATACGATTAAACATCGCGCATAATAATCGCGATGATTCAAATCGATAAAATATGTTAATAGACGCACGACGACCGTTTCGTCAACTATAAACACTAAATTTACGCTCATATTATATCCACTATATACCTCTCCGACATAATTATAACCGAAGCAACGTATTCGCCAATGTCCATAAAATTGACTTATCTCCTAATACTCTCGCGGAATCAAACCCGCTTAATCCCGCTCTTCATACATACACATAAACGTTTTGCATAATCCGCCGAAAAACTCTCGACGACGACGAAATTATAATTCTCGCGCATCAACATTTATAATACAACCGTATCGCTATATCAGGCGTTAAAATTCCAAGACTACCGTCAGACCCAGCAATTATTATCCTGGAAGTATATAGGCGCCGGCGCGCTCGCTCTTCTATATACACAATAAAATAATATATATCTCTCTCCGCGGGCCGCCGGGATATCGTAAAATCACAATGCAAAGGCGCGCGCGCGCATATAACGGACGATCGGTTGAAAGTCGAATAAAATGAAAGAGCTGTGAGCTCGCGCGCGCGCGTATTATTATTATTATCATGCGTCCCAGAGGCGCAATTCCGAGATGCTTTATGCGCCGATCGGGGCTCGTATAACCATCTTCCCGCGCTAACAAGACAAAAGCGCTAGCTCGAATATATATGTGCGTGTGTTTACGTATGTGTGTGTTATAGTGATCAGAAGGCCGCGTGTATGTTTATTCAATAAGCCATCGTTCATGAGAGGGTGTCACTGCCATCAGCCTGAAATATATATATGTATGTGTGTCTGTGCAGCTTCTGTGTGTATCGCTTCCCTGTGCGAGTAAGTGGAACAAAAAACGAAGCGACGGGCCTGGAACAACATCCTATCTCTCCGCCCGGCGCGTTTTATGGTATATTACGGTAGCTGCATATAGAGCAAAAGCGGTTTATGCCTCTATATATCTATATATACATACACATACGATTATAGGTTTGATTAATATTATCATTGAGAATCTAGCTCGTATAGTATTATGCTTGTTGACTTTGTTCAGCGGGCACTTAATATTAGCGAATGCCTAGTGTATATACGGATATCTGTAATCTATTCTGATGTATCATTATCATAAACGACAGTGTGTCACACACTAGCATTCGACTATAGCTATAATATCCATCAAGTTTTATTAAAAAAAAAAGAAGCCAATCATTCGCTACATCTCCAACCAAAAAAAAAAATCCTTTCATTCCGTATATATATAAACTCACTCGACTACGTTATATCCCACTGATTACCGTGTCGACAAACCCTTCCGCACAACCTCTCTCTCTCACTCTCGCAAATGTAGGTGTAAAAATTCTTATAAACCCTCTACCCTCCCGCGCGCGAAAATATATATAAGAACGAAAACGGCCGAATAGAGGCGCAGACCCTCGATGTAGCGGTAAAAGGGAGTCACAGAGGCGAGGGATAGAAAAGTTAAGGGAGGGCTGGCTGATATTGAATACGAGATCGCGGCGGGTAACAGCAGCGGCGCCGCGCACACACGTCCTATCCTCTCGCGGCCGCACAACTGCGGCACCCTCTTAAGTGAGGCAGCGAGCTAGCGACGGTCAGCTCTCGATCCCGCACTCTGCACGTATATATATATAGATCCCCACTTTATACATATTATTATGTATTCTATATATTAGCTGCTGCTGGCTACCGCCGCCCTGTGTTTTTCCCGGGCACCGTACTACGGGCATTTTAATGCGCATAATGCCGCGATTTCCTTCCTTCGTCTCTCGTTCTCCTTTATATATGAAAATCGCTGTGTGTATATTTTTCGAGAGAGAAAGCGAAATCTCGCGTCGTTTATCGCGCCCCGTGCGTGATGCACTGCTCGTAATGAACTCTCTCTCTCTCGCGGGGGTGAGAGATGGAATTACTGCACCGGGGTCCAAGCTCTCGCTTTTATAATACGGGGAGAACATAAGGCGCAATAAGCGCCAAGGGTGGAAAGAGAGGGGCAGAGTCGCATCCCTGGTCATGCGGTAAGCAGCTCGTTAGGACCCTTCGGAGAGAGAGAGCGCTCTGGCCATTATTGCCTCGTTTCGTATTCCGTTACAAATTGCTTTATTAAATTAAGGCCGATGTGTCGCGTGGGAGAAAGAGAGAGGGGGAGAGGGAGAAGGAGAGTGTACGCACACATGTGCTGCAATGCGACGAAAGAGACGGGGGAGAGAGAAGAAGAAGGAGGAGAAGGAAAGGGAGAGAAGGGCTCTTAATTACTTGAAGCTGCGGAAATAGGTTGTATAGAGGGAGAGAGTATGTGGAGGTGCATCGTGTGTCCCGTGGGACCTGATTAATGTCGGCAGCGATGCACCGGCTAGGTCCGATGGACTCTCTCTCTCTTATGGTGCTTGCAGGGGGTATAATACGGGATTGAATGGCTCCGAGGATTTCTTGATGCCTTTGCTGTTTTTATTGTTTTGGTGCATAAAATTTCATGATATTTTTTATATTTAAATTAAGATGATGTATAACTTTATAGCTCTAGTTAATGTATTTGTACCTTGAATTAACAAACATCTTATAATAGTGCAAGCTCTTGATAATTAACTCTAGAGATCTTATTTTATTTCTCATCTCTTTTAATCACAGTAATTTCAAATTGAACGAATGTTATAAATTTTATAGACCTTATCGTTTAATGTCAACTACTAAAACGAAAATAAAAAAAAAACCACCTATTGGCTTTATCTTTCTTCTTATATTTGAAATTTTAAACTTTCACAGCGAACAAAATATCGACTTGAAGTTTGAAATTTTAGTTATGATTTGTCGGATTCTTTTTTAGGGGTAATTTCTATAATGGTTATCAATTTTTAAAACGCTTATTAAATCTAAAAATGACAAAAATCTCTCGTTTATCATCAAAATACTCAAAATTTCAATCATCACCTCTTTGTTCAACGCACCCTTCCAATCCATTTATTATTACCAAACCCTAATGATACCCACCAAATCATCAATACGCCCATATTATACAGCAAAATTGAAACCATATCGCCTCTTGCTTACAGTGTCACAACAGCTGGGTTGCCAGCAGCAGGCGATGAGCGGGGCGGGCGGCGGCGGATCCGTCGGCGACCACGAGCCCGGCAAGAAGAAGCACACGAGGCCGACATTCAGCGGCCAGCAAATATTCGCCCTCGAGAAGACGTTCGAGCAGACCAAGTACCTAGCGGGCCCCGAGAGGGCCAAGCTCGCCTTCGCCCTCGGCATGTCCGAGTCCCAAGTCAAGGTAAATATCAGCGTTATTGTCGCCTTATTATAACGATTTCTATTTTGCCTTTGGTTAGTAACGGGTCTTTTATAGGGACGGATGAATCTAAGAAGGTTTCGCTTGGCAGGTTATATATAAGTGATTCTCAGCAAAAGGGCTCAGATTCTGTCCTATAATCTCCGTGGATATTTTATATTAGATTTTATTATATAAAATCAATTAAAAAAAATATACATTTTTTTGTTAGAATGAAACGTAACTTATTAGAATATCATAGAG
>UXGD01005889.1:0-13543 GCA_900474315.1 Torymus auratus
AGAATTTATATCAGTACATTTTTGTAACTAAAATGAAAGTTGGAAATTGATATTATTTAATTTTAAGAAAAGCAAAGCGGAGCCTGCTTCTTCTACTTTTATTACGTGTATGTGATATGCCACAGAGGATCTATTTTTAGATTGAATAATTTATATTTTTAGATCCTAAAACATAACCCAAAGTTTGAACAAATCCGTGACCCGCAGATAGTACGCACTGCTAGTAGGTATTTTTTAACATTTTAAATAAATAACAGTCACCTATTGAGACTTTGCAACACTTTTTGCAAAGTGTTTTTGCACGGATATTTTGCCCTTTTGCAAGCAATCTCTATAGAACACCAGAATATCGTTTGTCGGAATTAATTTACGATTCAAAGATTACAGGTGCAATAGTAAAGAAAGTTTTGTTTTCTGCACATAACGTGATTAGCAATTCATAGTGATTTCAATGACTTCACATACATGAAAATGATTTTATCTTACCATGCTCAAATGATTTCCACTGCGAGTAGCCCCTCGATTACAACTAGGTATGTAACCCTGAAGAGGGGAGTTAACAAACGTGACCGAAACGTTGGCAAGCATAAATCTATTATTTGGGTCGACAGCAGCCCGTAAAACTTTTATTAATATTGAAAAATTAAGAATGATTTTACGGAAAAAATTAAATAAAAATAACCCACTGCCCTTCTCTGTTGGATTTCGTAAAATATTTTTAAATTAAAGTGTTGATAGAAATTTTCAATAAAGGTTTATGTTATATATTTCGAAAATATTACTAATTAATAATTAAAACTTCGTTAATAAGCCATGTACCTATGCTACTAAAAATATAGACATACCACTTTTATTTGATAAAGTTTCAATTAAGCTTCAAACGATTAATTTTGGAATAAAATTTTATATATCTTTTATTTGTTGCCTTTATTGAATAGTAACTCCTCCCCCAACTTACCTCCCGCATGTTCTTATTGTAATAATCAATCGCCTCGATGGCAAAGTTCGTGAGGTGCGCAAGCTCGTCCTGCCATGCAGCCGGCGACCTCGCCGCCGACGTCATGGTGAAGGGGAAGTGCATGTAGTGGATGAAGCGCGGGTACAGAAACATGCTCAGCATGAAGAAGAGGGCCATGCCGAGGAAGCTGCTGATGCCCACGAGGATCGGGTTCATCGTCGACGTCTCCTTCTTCGTGTTCTCAGCTGGCGCCGAATCGTACCGAATGCCCTCCGGCTAAGAAGACGAAGGATCAAAGTTAGCGACATTCGATATATCGGTGCGGGGGTTGTGTGTGCCGCGGGACAGATGGCTATATATCGCGTGCTATCGTCGACGTTTCGTAGGCTCTCGCGTGCTTTGAATTTTTCAAGTTGAAAATAACTCAAGCGAATTATAAGAAAAATGTATCTAAATATATTATAAGATATGTATTTTTAATCAATGTAAAATTAATTGTTGAAAAATATCTGCAGAATATTATTTTTAAGGCCGAGGCTGTATTTTTTATTTCAACGAGTTTCGTGTGAGCAAAAATTAAGTAATCGATGTGTAAGAAGATAAATTAGTACTGCGAAGAATTAACTTGGTAAAATATATTTTAGATTGATTAAAAAATGTTTCCAGTGCATTAGTTTTCCGCGCGGCGATATCCTTGGGGAATCGAGAAAATATTACAGCTCCGCTTACATTCAATAAGAGCTGGTGATATTCCTAGGAGACTTTGGAACTTTTCATTAAAAGCTGTTTAATGAGAAACCTTACCTTATATAGCTTAAAATAAAACGACGCTGCGGATATATACGTAATTTTTATGTTTTATATAGCGCTTTGACATGTCAGTTTCACACTGCTGACCTTTTAATTAAATTGGCTCTTAATTAACGATCAGTTATATCTACTACTAATAGTTAATAAAAGTATGCATCCAATCACGCGCATCAGAACATTTTGTTATTATTTAATCATAAATTTTATTCATCAATTGCGGTATATTCGATGTAAATTAATTCAATTCATTGATATTTAGAATGCGCTGGTAATTTAATTACTTCAATATACTTGATTGAATCGTGCAACAAAACTATATGTGGAGCGTTGATCGATTATTTAAAAATTTCAGGGTACGGTATGGCATTCTTTTGTATAGGTATTAGTCTTACGGTCAGTTACATGTGTAATAATCAACCGCATGAATCACTCCGCAGTTACATATGGATAATATCTATAGACTACTTCGCGTTGACAATTGATTTTATTACAGGCGCAAGTTTTTCGCATTTTTTTATGTATAGCAGGTAAGTGCTGATTATATTCGATAGTATTTAATTTGACGGTAATTGAATGCAAAGAAGATGTAAAGTTACATGATAAACTCGTTTGCAACATTACAGAACAAAAAAGATATTATGACGTTTAAGCACTCGTTCTTGCAAATTGTATTATACAGCTATGGAAAACCAGTTTATAAAAGAAGGTTAAGCAGATCGCTTATTTAATTTCCATACAAAAAGGAAAAAAAAAATTAGTCTAGTTGCGTAATAACTACGTTTATGAAGTGTGTGTCTGTGTGTGTGTGTTTTTTTTTTCAAAAACTCGTAATTATAATTACAGTGCCAAATTAAGTACTACATATATACACAGGCTGTGAATTACTGTAATAAGTCTAGGTTCATCGAACTCGCATTCCTTATTCATGAATAGGTAGGGGTCAGAAAATATTTGCACTAAATTCTGAACCGATGCTGTTAAAATAACTTTTTCTCTAAAGTGATTGACTTTAACATAGAGCTTCAGAGTACAACTTTAGTTTATCGCTAGCAATAAATGTTCGAAACGTCATAATGACCGGCATCGCGCATACACCGTCATATACCTACCATCATTTTTATGAATATTTTCACGATAAATTTTATGAGCAGCTTTTCTTCTGATAGATTTCGTATTTACCGTTACAAATTCTGCGCAAACCAAGTAAGAGACGGCGACTTTCACAATGGACACGAGTGCACCGATTTTGTTGCGGATTATGGAGACTAACACTGCATACGCGTTTTTAACACTTTTAGAGATATATCTTGAGAATTAAAGGAGATACTGAGAGCACGCTGTAAAGTTTTTGCGATGTGACACACGCGGACTCTTTCAGAAGCGGTAACAGAGCGACGTGTCGTTAAGGAACTTTAGTAGTCTATAACTTCTCTAAATTCTGGTTTTATCAGTTGTCATCTCTCGCGTGCATCTTTAAGCGCTCATATACGCCGTTTGATTATTGTCTCTTATACCTACTGTTTAATTATTTTTGATGACCTGTTATAAAGAAAGTTTATAGGTAAAATGTTATTAGCGTGAGCTTTGATTTTTATGATGGTTTTCTTACGCAACTAAAACTTTAAGTAATTTCTTTTTATAACAAAAACATTGATATTTAATTTATGTTATTTTAATATTCTCATGCTGCTAAAATTCTTATTATTTTGTATTTTTTGGGTAAAAAATTTTTCAAGATTTATTGTACCAACCGTGAAAAGGTCGACTTTTTAAAAACAGGGTATAATTTTATGTCAGCTTTAACCGTGTTTATTACTTAAGAAAATTGATTCGCATCAATTTTTATGATGCATGGATATTCGAAGACTTAATGGTAAGAGGTTACATAAACTCGTGTACATTATCGATCTTTCCGTATTTCCTATTATTAGATGGCTCGATTTTGAACTATCATTTATTTCCGTTATACGTTATTTTCAAAGTCGTAAATATAAAAACACAGGAGACCATGCATATATTGAAAAAATCAAATATTACGGATCCGATATTTTTCCGATATGAAAAAACGTTATTTTTCATTTTCTTCGTTATACTCTAATTGGAAATGGTGAAAAAATCATATTTGAAAGAGTGAGCACTATAGTTTAGAAGTACACGACTTCTTACTTCCGAATAGTGACTTTTTTCACTATTTTACGTTTAAAGAGTACGTTGTAGTCATTGTAGTAATGGATGGAACTTGGTATACTATATAAAGGAATTTTTTAACCCTTTGAAAGTGAATTTCCTAGTGAATTTCCGACAATTATAATGCTAGTAAGATAATGTTTGCTAACAGTCTCTTCTTATATGCAAAATGCATTATTTTGCTTTGACAATTTATACCGTTCACATACTTAAAAACCTGTATAATTTGATTCAAGTACTTTTACCAAGAAAATTTATCTTGCACCTAAAATTTTGCCTTCAATTAATATTAAAACCAGATTCCGGCGAATTTATTTTTTAATAGATGCACGTTTGCTTTACAAAAAAAAGAAGTATCGTTCATCAAACCTACCATCGTCTTGTACCCATAGTTGTTGACCAGCTCGTGCCTGAACGACTGCAGGGGATAGAAGTAATACGCGTACGGCGACTCGCCGCTGTTCACCGGCCTCACGTTGTGCTGCGTCGTGGCGGCGATCTCCAGCGGCGCCGCGATGATCTTTGGCGACTGCTGCTGCTGTGGCTGCGGCTGGCCGTAGCCGAGGGCGTTCATGAGGCTGGCGTAGCGCGTCGGCGAGCCGCGCTCGATCGCCTTCCGGTACATCGAGGCGAGCTCCGCCGGCGTGAAGCCCAGGACCAAGGGTTGCCGGACCGGCGCCTCCTCGAGGTACGACGGGGCTTTGGCGATCACCTGTGGATGCGATGAATTTCCGATTTAGTTGAGATCGCGGGAGAATTTGATTGTTTTTCACAGGAATATTAGAATTGTAATTAATATGATAATATCACGTTTCGAGTTTCACTGCTCACGCCTGCTTATTCCTTTTCTTCATTGTATACATTGGACGGATTTCTATTGTACACTGAACGCACAATTTAAATCAAATTTTAATATACGTCTGTAATTAAGGCATTAAGCTAATTGCATGTGAGGTAAATAGAAGGGTTAATTAATTCTCCTGGCTTTGAAGGTTTTAATTAAAAAGCTTTTGCATAATGTAGGAAAATTATTTTGAGTTGATACGGTCTAAATACTTGGAATTTCGGCATATGTGCAGAAAATGAAGCCTTTTGATTGCTTTGACCCAATTTAAGCTAAATTTAATTGGCTTATACTATAAGACTATAATTATACGATCGATTATTACCTATCTCTTTGAAAGAATTTTCAAATTGTATTATATAAATTATTGCTTCTTCATTGGCTTTAGAAGATTGATTTTGTTTTAGACGAAAATCAGTCTATAACTATCCAACTACGGTATAACTTTTTCTCATGATAAAAAAATACGTACTTATAAACGTTGGTCTTACTGGAAACAAAGTAAAAGGAAAATTCTTATTAAATAAACAAACCATTTGACGGTTAGAGTTAATGAAGGATCTACGAGAGATAATGAGGAGTGAATTTCATCCCATCATTTCTCACCGGCGCTATATAAAAGTATAATTCAATTTTATTCGTGCCGGAAAAAGAGTCGTCGTCTTTTTTTTGCAGTGTGCAAACAGACTCGCGCCGCGCGGGCAAAAAGCGCAGCGCTCGTCCCTCGTTTTCCGAGGCATCAATTTTGTAATAAGCGGAAATTTGTCTTCCGTCAATGCAAAACCGTTCGACGCCTACATTATGGAAGGAAATTCTGTTTACCATCGGTTCATTGCATCGAACGCACACGCCGGAAATCGAGCATTTTATCAAGAAGAATTTTATTTTATTCTCGTTTTGCATCGCGCCGCGCGTGGATTGAAAAGTAATTTCTTCGTTCTCATCGTTTTCAGAGAATTTCACTGCTTTTACTAATATTTTATAATTTTAAATAATAACTGTAGAAAACATCTTTTCGAAGTAGACGTATTGGATAGAGAACGTTTCTGAATTATTTATGCCGAGTGTGCAAAATCATTCCGAAAGAGAATCACTATTATCGAATCAATTCTTCCGTTATAAACATAACGCTACCCGTCACGTAATGATAGGTATAGCGCACGTGTATGATTTCGATCGGCTCGCAATTCTTTATTTTGATTTTCTCGAGTTTTCAGGCTCATCGTACACCATAGAAGTCAAAATGAATATTAAACAACTCGTGAGAATACATTGAAGCTTTCAAAATTCATTTTTACATTACTAAAATACTAAAAAAGGGCTTCAAAATTTATTATCGCATTGCGCTTATCGACATTTTTGTTAACCTTCTTCAATACTGCTTATTGTAAAAACTCAAAAACGAATTAATATACATAAAAATGACAAATATCCAATATTTAGCAATCGTAAAACTCTATTAAAAAAATCCAAAATTTGACAAAAACATATATAAGAAAAACTTCAGAATCACAACTAAACAGTTTGTCTATTGACGCAAAGCTCTTTATACAAGGGCGCTACCTACTATAAAACCCAGTTCCCGGCCATATACCTGCCGATCCACGACGGGCTCGACGAACCTGACGGGCGCCGAGTGGCCGGACTGCAGCAGCGTCGGGGGCGGCGTGGGGCTCTCGTAGACGTACGAGTGCTGCGAGGCGGCGGTGCCGGTGTCCTGGTCCTGGGCAGCAGCCGCCGCCGCCGCCGATGGCAGAATCCCGTTGAGCAGCTGCAGCTCCTGAACGACGTTGCGCAGGTAAGAATCGCTCGACTCCTGAGCTGCCCCGGGCGCCGCCGTCTCGTCCATGGCACGTATTCCCTGCTGCAATCCCAGCAGCAGCAGCAGAAGCCTGAGGCTCGCTCTCATCATCTTTGAAGGGTTGGCACGACCATGCCTCGCCTCGCGCGCACAGATTATTCTATATATTGTGACTTTTGCTTCTTTCAAATGCCGCCGTTGTCATCATAACCGATCGTGTCGCTCCGGCGAGCCGCGCGTGTGTCGTCGTCCGCGGATGGACGAGCCCAGTGACTGACTGACTGACGTGCGATGCGTGACTCTCGGCGGCGATCGGTGCCATCGGTGCCCCGCAGGAAGTCGCGCTCGGCGCTGCTCCCCCCGCGCGCACGCAGCACGCGAGTACTGCCTTCTTTTTTATTCCAAAGATGCAATGATCGTAAGGAGAGAGAGAGAGAACAACGAGGAGGAGTGATGGACGTAATGGGACTTGTTAGCCTGGTTGCGATGCCGCGCGCTCGCGCGCTACTAAGTTTTTTGCGGCAGGGAGTGAGGGAGAGAGATTGGCTCTGTGTATATCGTGGAAGTATATATGCGAGCGGGAGTTTCGGGGAACGGAGTGCTGTGCTGCTGACAGGATTGGTTAATTTTTTTCGGTGGGAGGTCTGGTTTGGTTTCTTTTTTCTGGAGTAGAGACATTTTTAGCCTGTGTAATGTACAGTTGAGTTTCTGAGCTGGCGTGATCGATCATAATAGTCGGCTTTATCGTGATTCGCCCTTCGGATGATCTTTTCTTTGTAGAGGGCGGAAAGAAAGTTGACGATTTATAAAACTGATAAGGGCGATTGTATAAGGTGTTCCTTTTGGTACCAAACTTTTACAGTATATACGTGCAGATAATTTTATGCTTAGTTGTATAGTACTATGTAATTTTTCGTTATTTATGTATTTTATTTTTGCCGATAAGAATTCACGAGATTAGATAGAATTTATTTACAGCTTGTGTTGGAATCGATTTCATATTATGGTATGTGAAATCATTGAAATCTCTGCATGCGAATCGTTAATAACGTTATTTGCAGAGAACAAAACTTTCTTTAACAGCAGTCATCTTGAAATCGTAAATTTATTTCTACAAACAATAGTTGGGATGTTGTATAGAGATTGCTTGCAAAAGGGCAAAATATCCGTTGTTGGTTACTTCTTTCTACACGCAAAAGTAAAAGAAAAAGTAACATTTAAATTGCAAAATGAATTTATTATTCGCTAAGAAGCGTATTTAATAGGTGCTCCCTTAGGCAACCAATACTTATTTTTAGCCCCGAATATCAATATTATTGCTTGCAAATATAAAGTCTATAAGATGAGCTAATCAATGTATATAATAGGTAAAAAGATACATAAAATTTGCTTACACAATAAATATTGAGAAATTTTAAGAAATTTAAAAAGTTGTGTATTTTGCTTAAATTTTCAAGTCTAATAGTAAGCCATATATTTGTTCATTATGGTATTTCAATTTTCTTATAAAAAATATTGGTTTGGCAAATGAATTCTGGCGTTTTCTACTTTTTTCCTATGTGTATTTAATATTTGAATAACTTTATTGGCAATTGATATTACTTAATTCCGAGAATATCAAATGAAAGCACGCTTTTTCTACTTTTATCTTGCGTATTGATATTTGAATATTTGATATTTGAATAACTTAATTGGAAACTGATATTATTTAATTCCGAGTAAAGCAAATGGAAGCTCGGGTTATCTACTTTTATCCTATGTATTTTATAGCACTATGTGTAATATTCATATTGCTATACTGAAAGTAAATAATAAAAACATTTTTACTCTTAATAATGCCCTATAAAAACATTCTAAAACTGTCTCCAAAAAATTATTTAAAAATCTAAAAGTAATACGCATATTATTTATTCACTATAAAGCTTTAGAATACGATGTTAAATGAATTTAGTCTCTCATTTAAAAACGCATCAATTTTATATAGAATCCATTTAAATTGATTTCATTATGATTCTTGAAATCACTTGAAATTGTAATGAAATCGATTTACTTTTGCGATCAGTTACACTCAATATTCTCAAGCGAGTAGCCCCTTGTTTATTAATCAAAAGTATAAAACATTTTAAATTACGCAAAATTCCCTTACAAAATTTACGCTAAACGAACCAAATAAGATGTCCGTACACTTGCAAACATGTTAATTTACCCCGCATATAATAAACCTCAATACGATTCACCATTAAATTAACTTAAATACACCTTAAATCAAAACCAGGAGCGCACATAGAAAAACCGATTTAATAAGCCACTCTACCGTACATAATAAGCCCGCACCGACTCTCTACCGCCAAACACGCCTAATTAAAACTCCAATCAAACCCCCAATTAAACGCATCTTCCAATCAGCCAAACCAAAATTAAAAAAAAAAGAAGGAAGAAAAAAGCCAAACGTCTCTAAGAGCGAGTTCAGTGTGTCACGAGTCTCGCCGAAATGTAAAAACACGCGTATACATATGTAGCTACCTACTCCGTAAAACCACATTAAAAATCCGCGATACATACCTACACTACATATACGTTCTCCTCGCGCGTCGCATACGAAAAAAAACGAAGAATCACTCGCGCGGATGCAAATACTATACTCCGCGAAAGAAACCAGATCTCCTCCTCCGTCATTAGCATTTTCGTCGAATGCATGAGTGTACATATACATATATATGTATATCTATATATATATCCTCGGCAACAGTTTTACAGTTCAACGGTCATATAACGAGAGAGGCTCGTACGTCGCGTAACGACGCGATTATTGCGCTCACGTTCGGCCAGGCGGCGAGGAGAGTAAAAGGGGTAAATAACATGTAATAAACGAGCGCGACCTGGAAAAAGAACGGCGACGTCGGGGGAGGCCGTAAAAAAAGTGGAATGACGCCTTTGTAGTAATGAGGCGATTCATATACGCGCGCTGCCGCTATACGTATTATATACGAGGATTTGCGCTCGGCTGATGTCGCGCGATCTCTATGTACGCCCTTGTATAAATATATCCAGACGCGCGGCGCACATATATAATGCAGCGACATTATATATATGTATATAGAAACACCATGTACTCGCCATCGGCTCGCGCGTGTGTCTGTGTTACTTTGGAGAGCGCCGTTAGGAAATTACGTATCGATGATTATGATTACATTAATAACGCGTATAATGACGATCGTTACACCCGAGAGGTCGGCGAGGAGTATATACTTATACACATCATATAAGCGTCGCTTCCTCCCGTATAGTGACACTTTGCGTGCTCCACGATGAATCGGCCGCGGAAAATTTACAGCGTCGTTATATATAGGCGAACGCGATCGCGGCCTGTAATTAGCCGGCCGCGCGTATCTTATATGACCTTTGGAATGCGATGCTGAGGATGCGGGGATTTTCTTCTTTTGGAGGTGGAACTAGGTGAGGGGCCGCGTTTACGCTTCGTTGAGTTTAGCATGCTACGAGGGGTACGTATTTCATTTGCATATACTTATGTGGAATGATGGAAAGTGAGACAGTTTGGGTTTCTTCGAATTTTACTTTGACGGGTTTGGCAGTTCTTGTGATATGCCGATGGCGTCAACTCGTTTCGGGTATAAAGTTATATACAGGTGTCTAGCTTATTATTCTTAGCACTAGCGGTTGTAATAGTGGAAAAAATCTGCGTGCTACATTTCGAATGCAGGATTCATGAGTTTTGTGTGCGACATTTTTTGAGAAAACATTGGGCTTGAATTGTAAAAGTTTCATGATTCACGACATTTATTGTCATTTTTATTTTTTTATTTCCGTAACATTTGAGTTAAATTGCTCGTAGATTTGCTTTAGATTCGGTTTTTACAGAACTTTGATATACTTTTCGATTTCTTTTTAGAAATAACGGAAAAAATAAATTAAAAATACAAGCAGGATTTTTGATGTATTCTGTGATAAGGATCAAGAAAAAGTCAATGACCGTGACATGATTTTGGAAAAGTAGTTCAAATAATTGAGAAAGAGATTTTGTGGATATAGTTTAATAGGTATAAATAGCAGAATCTTATTAAAAGTTATGAAATTAAAGACCTTATTTTTGCTTTTGCAGATAATATGTAAAATTATCACATAGAGCATAAACATATTAAATTGAAAAAGCTGCACGTATTAATTGGTAAAATAATCAGTAGAATATTTACAATTATACTAATCTTTATGTGATATCAATGACGAATAAAAAATAATAGCAATTAAAGTTTGTACTATATTTTTATCGTAACAAAAGCTTTCGTATATTCTATATTGTATCCTTAAAAATATACACTGATCCATTATTTCATTATAATGGCTGACACATTTTCAATGTATCATTGCATTCATTCATATAATTTAACAATTTATTACATTATTCTTTTTCAGACCCACTTATGATCAAAGGCTTATCACCTTTTTCTTTCAACTTGCGGTCCAGAATTTGTCGTTTCTCCTCCTCTGCTTTTTCCTGCAACATTCTGTACCTCTCTACAGCAAAGTCGACTTCACTAACCAATTTCTTGATTTTTAAAAAGTTTTCTTTCTGCTCGTCGATTCGTCTCTTCTGATGACTACCATAAGGGACTACCTTACCATCTTTGAAAGAGTAATCTGGCAGATTCGTCAATGGACCAAATGCTGTTTTGTTTTTAGACATCTTTCGTTGTTCTCTCCATTTAGAAACACTTTCGCATACCACTAAGCTGCAATGTAACTTCTTGATGAGTTGCCGGTTTATTTGAGGAATTCTGAGTAGAGCAGCTTGTGTTAAAGTTGCCATGTTTTCCTAATAAAACAATGATACTATTAATGTAAGTATGAAGTGCAAAAAACTAATTATAAGTAATTTATGTAAAATGAGATTCATACCTTGTTCTTAGTTTCGTTGGTGCAAATTCTTTCACTCGTAATTTATCAACTCTTCAATAAGCAAACTTTTGTATTTGTTACACAATTATACAATACTTGTTAGCAGTTCTTCGTTTAACCTCCAAAATTCAAGTTTAGCTTTCAATTCTACGATAATATTGAATGGCATCTGATTCCATCTCAATCTGAAAATAATAAGATGAATTTTTATCAAAATCAGTAAATATATTCTACTTTAATGTAGTCCTGTAAAAAGTAAGATTATTACAATTTTGTCGCAAATAAGACCGCTCGTGCCCGTAGTTCATACAACTGCAAAAGCAGACGGCAGTCCGCAGTAAGCCAGCAAAAGACAACCAATAGGCAACAGTACAAGTACAACACCGATCGATAGTTTCCTCTTTCGCTACAAGAGGCGCTAGCCTACAGGCAAGGCACAGTAAGAATTTTGCGGTATATTTCAAACAAGGAAATAAGTAGTTAGTACATTTCGATACTAATACTATAGTGCGAGAGAGATGATTCGAAGCGAGGATGTGACAATTTCACGAGTCGAGAATTATCTCTCGCAGTGTTAAACAATATTTTTCAAGACGACGGGCGGAAAGTCCGACAAAAAGCTTATAATTAATTAAAGATCCACATTTGAGAAATTTAGAAATAATCAATTGTAAGGAGAAAAAATTCATTGTTATTTAAAAAAAATGTGCTGAATCCTATACACAAACAAATTTTTATTTTTATTTAATAAATAATTTCATTAATTATTTCAAAATTTTTAACGACGGGTCCTTTAGATAATTATTCAAGGAACGAAATCTTAACTTTAAATATTAAAATTAATACAGAATTAAAAAAAATGGAGAACATTTATCTGCATTTGCAATTATATATAATTTTGGATTAGAAATTTTTTTCCAGTTTATTAACTTCTGTAACACAATCTCTCAAATTATCAGATCTTATATAAGTAAAATAAAAATTATTTTCAATAAGGTCGGCCACAGCCAAGGTATGAGACAATCAAATTGTCAAACGTTGGATAGAAATATCTGACGTATTAAGTTGATTAAGATATTAATTTGAATGTTATAAATTAATAGGTTACTAGAACTTTTACATCGTTCTTGAGATGTAAATTCCTACAATAATTAAACTTGCCAAGTAATATAATATGATTAAATCGTGTTTCATCATACATGGCTAATCTATTTCTGTTATTCATTAATATTTTTAATAGCTGAAAATGATTTGTTGCCAAACTGTGCCGAAGTGTACAAAAGTGCGCCAAACTTTGCTAAACCTGGGTAAAATGTCTGAAATGTACCTACTCGAGCACAGTTTGGCACATTTAGGCATGATTTAGCAAGAAAATTGTTTCCACTAGGGAATAACTAGATTTTAACACGAATCAGAAAAATCCCTAATCTGACTCACATCAACAGAAAATCAATTTTCCCGCTTCCATCTACCCTCCCCATAGTTCACACCCTCCAGACAACCTCATCATATACATGCACACACATACTCGCACGCGCACAACATATCACCACCGTCCGTTAATTATCGCTCATATTGTTTTCAGCCAGCCGTCAGCGTCATTGTAACTCTGACAGTTTCATTTTTGCGCTTAAATCAATGCAGGCGACACGCTTAATCCGCTCGTCATCGTGCCGCGCGCGGAATTATAATTAAATATAGGCGAAATGAAGTGTGTGTGCTCGCCCGGCACCATTCCATTTCGCGCCCACGCACGTGTGAAGTGCTGCTCCGCTCTAATCTGGCCTTGTGCTTACACGTGGAGTGGCATGATTTTTGGTCTGCGCGAAAATGCACGATTAGTAGCGCAGCCGAGGGGCTACTCACTTGAGAAAATGGTGTGCGAATGTTGCAAAAGTGAATCGATTTCATGACGATTTCGAGTGATTTCAAGAATCATAATGAAATCAATCTAAATTGATTCTACATAAAATGTTACCTTTTTAAATTAGAGATTAAATTTATATAACATAATGCTTCATAGTAAATA
>UXGD01005890.1:0-13541 GCA_900474315.1 Torymus auratus
TGTGCATAAACTTGTATATTTATATGTAAGAATATGTATCTCTGGAGTTAAATAAATAAATAAATAAATAAATAAATGAATTACAAATCAAGAGAAACAAGCTACTATTATGAATAGTCGACAGTAGTAGTAGTATTTTAGTGGCCGTGGTTCTCTCAATTGAGACGCCGATATGCCATATCATGTACGTGTTTATACCCCAAGGGAGTGAATTTGTTTGTTAGCGAAGCCTACAGATAGTTGGAGGCCCACCTACTGGACCTACCTACCTTTGTTTCACCACCACCGCCGCGGCTGCATCCCGCATAGGCGAGCAGGGCACCCCCAAAAAGATGCTAAAAAAATCGAATTAACCGACCACGTAAAGACCTAAAAAAAATGGTTGAAAATTTCGGACAGTGAATGATGTTCAACTATTTGGGGTTTTTTATACCGTAGATTCTTGTAAGGGAGCACGAAAGCGTGAGAGAAAGAGAGAGAGAGAGCGGCGCTTGGGCGCTTAAAACTTTCTCTTTCACCGAAACGAAGTGCATTAGGGTATGATAATATGCGCTCGCGCCCGCTGCTACATCAGAATATTTTGGAGGACAGTTTAGTTCGTTTACTTCCCTCAGACTCGAAGGAGTATTAATCGTTCTCAGTTTGTACTTCAGACTAAACAGTTGGCGCCAAAGTTTTGAAATAGAACGCACTGCGCGCGTTTAGATTTTGCCAGTAAACGTTAAGATTCATAAATACTCATCATGGAAGCCAGCAAATGCATTTGCACATCGAGCGGCGCTATAGCAAAAAATCAGTTGACCATCAACGACCTGGATGACGACACTCTAGGTATGATATTCAACAAGCTGCCCTATATTGACAGGATGCACATCGAAAGCGTTTGTCAACGTTGGTATGATGTCAGCGATGCCAACTGGTACAGTTATTCCAAGAGTTTGAGAATCGACGAGGACCTTCTACCGTCATATCGCAGAAAAACCGAAAATGAAAACAAAAATATACTGGAGAAGATTTTGCAACGGTCAGGCCCCTATCTCGAGGAGATCACCTTTATCCGGAACTCGAGCTTTTGCCAGAGGTTTCGAATGGAAACAATTAAGTGGATCGTCAAAATCTGCTCTAAGCTGAAACGATTGAACACAGGTAGTTTAATGCTGAATGATGAGGACTGGTTGGGTTGCAGCAACCTTGAGGCGTTGAGCTTTTCCGCCTCGGAGGAACACGACTTAGGCGTATTGTTCCGTAGCAACAAACGACTGCACCGGCTAGATTTGTTTGATTGTCACTGGTTGGCGGCCAGTGACTTCTATCACCTCGACCCTAGTCAGATAGAATTCCTGCAGATAGAGTTGTACCAAAATTTTGAACTCAGAGCAGAGGTTGCCGATAAACTTGCGGAGTCGCTCGTCGAGCTAAGGTACAGAACTTTTAAGAGCTTTCAGGGCCTCCAGCATTTAGGCAAGATGAAGTATCTGCAATCTCTAGACTTAACAGTATACCAAATGCCATGGCTTGAGATCAACTTCACATCCGATCTTGCTGAATATTGTCAGAAACTTGAGAGTCTCTTCTTGGCCATTTCCGCGCAGCATGCATATGACCCAAGTGTCTTTGCGCGGCTCTTTGACCTGCCTTACCTGAAAAGGCTCGTTATAATAGTAGATATAAATAATGTGCCTTCTGAAAATCAGCGTGGTAGGTTGTTCCGAAGAGCAGCCCACCTTGAGTTCTTCGTAATAGACACATGTGCTGAATGATTGAAGATCGATTCGCCGCTTTTGGCTGTCTCATGATGCCGCACTCGTGCGGCAAGGCCCCGCCTCCCTTCTCTTTCGGGTGCTCACGATTTGCAACTTCTGCGTGCTTTTCTCAAGCTTATTTTTATCAAAAATAAAAAAGTGATAGGTCTTTTTTTTCTTACCCTAAAATAGTTTCATCAAAAAAGTACCGAAGCGTTCAAAATCAGCCATACTTTTATACACAAAATCATATTTTTGCATATATGATTAGACTACCTATGGCGAAACTATTCATAGAGATTAATAATAAATTCATTATTATTCTTAGAATTTATTATTCACAACTTTTTCATGAAATTACCATGAATATTAATTTTATTGTGTTTATGATTTTTTTGTGTTTTATAGATAAGTAATAAAACATAAACCTTATGAACAGTATAGTGAATAAAGAATTAATAAATATGAAAAAGAATGGATAAATCCTATTTACCATGCTTATCGATGATATTTAATGAAAAAAATTACTGATGTGGAATACTCCCTTACTTTTTTGATAATAGCATATATAGTATACAAGGGCGTAAAGTGGGCCTTTTAAGACCGGATCTGGAGTTTTCGTCTTCCGTTTCTTCTTTTGGTTTGCAAAACGCACCCGTCTTGGGCTCGTACTCCAAACACGCGAGGTCAAAAGGCCCACTACCCGAAAGTGCATACCATATTTGTTGTGGCTCTTGTACTGATTTTCGGGGTTTTTGAGCCTAAAAAGCAAGCTCAATTGATTTTTTATATAAAGTTACATTGAAAAATAAAAAGAGATTATAAAATTATACGTAAAATATTTTTATAAAATTTGTATACTTTATAAATTAATTATCAATTTAAAATTGTTATATGTCTTAATTATTACTTTTGTAACTTGAAATTAAAATTAAATAAAAAATAAATGATTTTTTCATTCTCGTTTTTCATTATTTATCCTATACCTTTTCCTTTCTCTTTTCAAGTAATCTTCTTTAAAAAATTCTTAACACTTTACTGTTTCAAATAAGCTTCTAAATTTTGAGAAGTATCGAAACACATAAAAAGTTTTGATAAGGTAGTTCCGAAGCCGTTCGATTCATTTATTAATTTAAAAACTAAATAAATTCAATTTTCTTTTCTTTGTTAAAATTGTCTGAATAAAAAAACCGCTGCGTCAGAATCTTTTGTGCGTCAGTGCAGTCTGTTTACTACCCGAATACTCGAAAGAGTACACTCGATCGAACATAAAAAGTTTATAATAAATTTAAAAAGACTCCACTCTTCTCTTCTTAAAAAATAAAAAAAAAAAACAACTCTTCCATTTAATACGCGGAAGCATCTCGTCGGCTATCGCATCAAACAACCCGTATCGTATCTCATAGCGGGAACAATAAATACACGTACACGTAGCCGTCGGCGCGACCATATAGCACCAGCGTTTCTGTACTCCACCAAAAGAGACATCACATGCACGCATAGCCGATATAACGAGGCGATCGACTGGTACGGCGGTGTACAGCAGTCGCCTCTGCCCCGCCGTGTAACTTTTGTTTCCCTCACAGGCTAAGTATTTGCCTCGTTGCCAGCGGCGACACTTTGTACTCTCTCTCTCTCGCTCTTTCTCTCTCTGTCGCTCTCCTCTCTCTCTCACTCTCTCTCGCTGTCTCTTCTTTCTCTCTGCAGAGCGACGCGACTCGTATATCATTATTATCATTATTTCGTCGTCGCCGTCGTTAGCGGCTGTATTTTGGTGTAACTTTTGTCCCTCGCGAGAGTGCTGCACCACCGCGTGCCCGCGGAATTTCTTCTTCTTCTTGTCGCAGTGCACCGAGAGAGAGAAAGTTCTTTGCTACGGGCAGTTCTTTTATTTCCCGACGATAAAAAAGTTTTATTAGCGCTTTTTTCGGGTGGGGTAAAGGGTTGAGAGAGAGGGGGGGGGGGTTTGATAAAGTTCCAGTGCTGCGGGGTGACGATTGGACTATTGGAGGGGGCAGGTGGCTCTCGAAAAAAGTTCGGCCGAGTGCGGCGAAAGATTTTCATCGAACAAAATGTAAAGCTCCATTTTTCGACTTTTGAAGTTTCGTTTGCCTAGCGTTTGAGTATATGTATATACACACACTTTTTGTATTGAGTGAATGCGTGCGCTGTGAGGGTATATATATAGTTTGCGCTTTGTGCGGCGTTATTTCGGGGGCAATCGCTTTTTTTACTGCTGTGTATTGTGCGCAATTGCTCTCGATCTGCTTCATGGTGCGGGTAAAGAGGGTGTAGAGGCTGGATGTATTTTGCGTGCTTTGTGAAAATCATAAATGGGGAGGGAAAATTGGGCGCGGGTTATAAATTATACGCGAGTTTTCGTGCTTTGGGAAGAATAAAGATGCGAAGGGAAATATATAACGGGAGGCAAAAAATTATAAAATTAAAGAAGAAAATCGTGCTCGTCGGATTCGGTTAGTCTCGTTTATATGTATCATATATTTTTAAAAAGTAGGACGGCCAAAAAGCACCTTGAAAAGGGTAAGATTTATCGTGTTATATATTACTTTGGCTATGTGTTTATTCAGAGGAAACTGAATTATTTATAGAAAAAAAATCAATTTCACTTTATAAACGTATTTCTCTCTCTCTCTCACTCTCTCTCTCTTTACTTACTCAATCATTTTTCACTTTTTTCCCTTCTCTCGTAACTCCCGTTTATCAACACGAGCATGAAATAAAAATCCAGACAATTGATTCAATCGAATAATTAAAAAAACTTTTCATCAGAGATTACTCTTCGATTCTCACAGTCCATCAAAACAAATCAAACTAATCCTCCTATCCGTCATCCTCATCTCCCATTACGACGCATCACAACTTGAAATTGATACTCCCCCTCTGCACCTCTCTCACACATACTCGTTCAACTTCCTCTATTGTAACTCCTCTCTCTCTCTCTCTCTCTCTCTCTCTCTCTCTCTCTCTCTCTCAAGTGCGATAAATCAACACGAACAGAGCAAGAAAGAGCATCCCCGAGCGAATCTAAGGAAAACAATTAAGGATTCCCGGTGAATGGTCCCACGCTAGCGCGCGCAGCGTCAACATAAAACCTGGAAATGGGATAAGTTCGGGCAGTTAGAGATGAACGCTCTCTCGTATGAAAACCAAGAGCGAGAGAGAGAGAACAAACGTATAATACGTAGTAAGACGTGATATATATGTATAACAGAGGGTACGATGGTGGCGGCGGCAAGTGTGTGCCCCGAATCGCAAATGCCCGCTATTACGCTACTCCCTCTCGTTCGCTCGTTCGCTCGCGTTGTATGAAAGCGCGCGCCGGATATTCAACTTACCCCGTTCTCATGGGCGCGGGTGTATGAGAAAAGTTGGCGAGTGAAGTGGCGCAAGGAGGTGGAAAGCGAGCACGCGGCCGGCTTTAGGGTATAACTAATTTCTTTTTTTTTCGGACATACTTCCGGAAAGGGGTAACAAGGTATATAGGAATGTAGATAGGTGGAGAGGTGTATACGTGTTGTGCGGCTATAGGCGAGCGGATTGATAAGGGAGAAGTTGATTAAGGAGCGGGGGAAGGTGATAT
This sequence comes from Torymus auratus, assembly GCA_900474315.1. Lineage (NCBI taxonomy): Eukaryota > Metazoa > Arthropoda > Insecta > Hymenoptera > Torymidae > Torymus > Torymus auratus. The sequence goes on from UXGD01005890.1 coordinate 5,344, forward strand.
TGATGGAGGGATCGCAGAGAAAGATAGGAGAGACAAAGGGTACGTAAGGTTGCCCTGGGTTTCTTCATTGTTATAATTAAGTAGGATTATTTCTGTATATTATTATGCTAATAGATTTCGTATAAATATTAACTTCTATCTTATTTCGCAATTTATCTTTCTCAACGTACACGCAAAATGTAATTTACATAACAACAAAGCCCCAGACCGTTTCCATGCGAATCCCCGCCCTCGTAAACATTAGATTCTATTTGAGAAGCTGCAAGTGGAGCCACCGCTACCGCTTGCGACGTAACAATAAACGTTCGTTCATTTGCGCGCTGCTGAAAATTAACCTCGCAGACAAGTCGGCGGCGTTGCCGGGGGTAAAAAAAAAAGTCGCCACCTAATATCGAGCGACGAACGCACAAACATTTAATTAAATCGCGAATTAAAAAGATTATATACAAAGTCCCTCGGTCTCTGGTTTATTATGCGCTCTCGTTCCTTGCCTTCCGGGCGTAATTGTAAGCTTTATTTATTAGGCGCCTTAGAGCGCCTCCCTCCCTCGCTAAATGCAGTTAAAGCCCATCCGCCGGGCTAAATCTTGGGTAATTAGAGGAGATACGTTCCCTCTGCCTCCCTATACCTTTTTTTCTCTCGGCAGGCAAAAATTCATTAACAATGCCGCTTGATTTTTCTACGCAATTTGTCAGAACTACTACGTCCACTGCTCTTGCTACTACTCCTGTACATATACATCTCTCTTTCTCCTCGTTTCCGAGTATAAATGTAGCGTAAACCCGATTAGGTTTTATGAAGTGGCTTCGTTTAACCCCACCATGCTACTCGCAATCTAAATAAATTTAATTTTCATTCCCATCTGACAAGCACGCGTTCTCTCTCTCTTTTTTTCGACTCGAAACAATCATTTTTAAGTGTCACTCACTTAACCATACGCGAGAGGAGCAGCAGCAGCGTATAATCCTTTTTAAAATTTCAACTCTAATGCACAAAGAGTCAGAGCAGAGAGCCGTAAGCGCAGCTATAGGCTTTTTCCACTTTTTTTTGGCCTGGCGAAACTCAAAACGCCGCGCTCTATCTTGCATATTTAACGCCGTCGAAAGATGGCCGCTCTCCTGTCCCCCACTTTGCCGGATTTCACTTACTCTAAAACGCGCGTGCACACGTCTACTACCTAGATGACGCGTGGAAATTTTTTTTTTTCGAGTTTAAAGACTTATGTGACCCCTCTTAAAAGCACTACTACTCGCTCGCTCTCTCTGCTTAACGAAAAAACTTTTTCAGAAACTTCACTCGCTGCTCATATCTCGTTCGATAACGAGAGCGACGTTAAAAATTCACGCTCTCTCTCGTACTCTCCATACACTTATGAGTATATATTTACATCCTACTCCCAAAAAGAAAACGTAAGCACCAGCTTCGGCTTTTAAAACTAAGTACTCGACTCGCTTAAGATTCTCCCCGGCGCGCCTCCTCGAATAAGAAAACCCATCTGTACACGAACGGCCACTAAATCTCCTCTATCCCCCTTCCCCCGGAAAGGAAATTAGAAGCCCAGTATTGTGACGACAAAACGCTCGCTACCAATTACCCCAGCAAAAACCACCCTACTTCCTGCAACCCTCACCGCAGGAAGAAGAAGAAGCGGCAGCACGGCCTGGATATATAACCGCGGGGTTCACGCGACGGTCTACCTCCCGCGGTGTGCGCGCTGCAGCTTCGATCGCCGCCCCGGTGAATTTCGATTCTTTCACGGCGGGCTGCAGTAGCTCTGTTTTGCGCTGTGGAATATGCGGGACGCGAGAACCCGGTGGTTAACGAATCGCGACGCGAACCGCGGGGAGTTTTGACGTCTTGATGTGGAGGTAATTCTAGAGCTGTCGTGGAGGAGGTATAAAGTCGTTATACACTGGCTGGAACTAGGTCACACGAATGAATTTGTATGCGATGGTATTTTTTTTTTATACTTAGGGAGATTTTGAATTTTACGAGAGGACGCAAATAACCCGTGAGCGTACATCGCTTATTAAAACATTTATGCAAGTGAACGAGAATGACACACGCGTTGGGGTAGAACAACTGCATTATATTTCGCATTTACAGGCATTTCAATAATGAGCATCGTGATTATATGAAACACAACACGCGCATGTGTGTACACGTGTATTCGTGAGGAAATTCGAACTCGACCCGGGAATTCCGAGTAGAAAGAGGTTAACAAAGTATACGCGGAACGCACGCCCGCGCACACACACACATGCACACAGCAGTTTATTTCGTATGCGCTCGCGCAGTTGTACGAATTCGCAGGAAGTTTCGCGTTTGAAGTTACGTTTGTTTTGGCCCGAGTTAGCGCTCTCTCAACCCCCTGCAGAATCGTCTTTCTTTTTCCGAATTCGCTCTCCCTCTGTTTTCCATACCCTTTTACAAAAATTTTGTTTTTTTTTTCCCGAAATCGAGTATCGGTTTTCGAAAATCAAAAAAACCAAAAAAAACAGGACAACCTACACGATAAAACGAAAATATTTCTTTTTTTTTACCGTGACACACATCCGCGCTCGTTACCCTATACCTTTCAAATCTACATCCAGACGCGCATCTTCTACGCCCCCTCGAAAACGATATCGCCCGCGCAATTACGCGAGGGTAGCGGGCGACGGGATTCGTCAAAAGAGCATCGCGCGCGTGTTCTCTCTCATTAAAAAAAAACCTTACCCACCCTCAACGATGACGACGACGTCTTTGGCAGAGTCGTTGAACGACTCGCGCATCTGGAGCAGTCGTCGTCGAGTGCAGAGAGAGAGGCTCGAGTGAGGGAGGAAGAGAGGAGGAGGAGGAAGTCGAAATTCCGGGGCGCGCTCGCGAGGCTCCGGCGAATCGAACACAAGAGCAGAGAAGAGAGAGAGAGAGTAGAGCGCGCACATATATACAGGTGAAAGCCCCAGCAGCGTCAGAGACGGTTGGGTTGTAACCTTTTCTTAGCCTCGCTGGCGCGTAAACCTTGAGTAGTGGCGGTGAGGCTGCCTGGCTTTTTAGGGTGGAGAGATTCTCTGACGAATGTGGAGCTGGATGCGAGAGTATTTTTTTTTTTTTAGTACGAAAGGTTGTTTTTGTGAAGCGTGCGGGGAGAAGAATGGTGAAAGTAGGAGAGAGAGGCTTGTGTAATGGAGATTACGTGTTAATTTTTTGAGAATGCGTGGGATTTGGGAGAGTGCGGTGAAAAGTGCGCCTTTGTAGGAGAAGATATGATTTTTTGGGGATGATGGAAAAAGTTGAATTTTTATATTTGAAAGGGAATTGTTACCATTCGGATAGGGTATCATGAGATGTATAGTGTTATGAATGAAAGAATCGACAGGTTTCTAAATAAACGAATAAAATATTTATTATATATAATTCATGTAAAAAGTTTATAAAAATTCATCGTTTTCTATATCAAATAAAAATATTATTATATATCTTACATCTCTTGCCACATTGAATCACAATTTCGTCACGGCAATTTAAACTTACCGCCATTCACATAGTCAAAGAGATATTCGTGGAGAGAGAATTTCGCATGCGGAGGCATCGTATATATTCTGAAATTGCCGTCATACAATTTGAGGGTGAATTCATCTTTATCGTGCTAGTTTTGGAGAATAGATGAGTCGAATCGATAGAAGCTGTAATTTTCACAATCGGCTCAGACCTTTACCCTGAGGTCGACCTACATCGAAATTCGCTTGAATATCCCATCCTAATACTCTTGACGAAAATTTTTTTTTCGTTAAAAGTAGAGCTGTCTGATCCACTGTTATGGTCTGGGGATCATTTCTGATCCTGTTTTTGTGTGTATATGTATAGGTATCGCATAACACAGAGTCCTTCGGTGACAATCGACAGGCTTTGTGATTTTTGTCGCGATTGATTCAATGATGTAAAATATTGCTGATGTTAAAGTAGTCTTTCAAGTTTTTAGTCATCGATTTAAAATTTGTTCATTGTAACTGATATTAATAAAAGTATCTTGTTATTTCACAAACTGGCTAAAATAAAAAGTTCTAATTATTTATATGTATCAAAGCTTAAATTTAACCACTTTATTTACCTTTGTAAATACTTACGTTCCAAAATGCCAAATTTTAGACATTCATTACATTATGCAGTTGCAATCTTCGTAAGGCAAGAATGTACTAAAAACATTTTAAAAAATTTCAATGCTACGAATAACGAGTAATCAATAGACTATTATTTCCACTAAGTTTCCATTACTTACTTCCAATTCAATAACAAGCCTCCAGAAACAAACCATGAAAAGCACGATCAATGCCAATATCGAGAAAATATCTACATCCTGCAAAGCACAAATATAAATTGTACAAAAAGTTAGAGTATTCAGACTGAGCCATAACAACACGTTGGCATACTGCATTTTCCCGTTTTTCAATCGCCGAAAGCAACGCCTAAACTTCACTCAAATGGCTTTATCAACAACAGCAGAAGAAAAACAGTGCGATAGTTACTTCCACGAACAGCTGCCTGTGATTATAAACATCTATCACTATACATAGTCAGAATTACTGATATAATACTAATTTTTAATATTCACGTGTATAAACGGTGTCAAGTCACATCACCAACTAGACACCAATTAAATTGAATTACAAACTCTCTGCACTTCCTCCAAACTCTCGAGTATAATCCGAACAATTAGCGAAAATTCCACCTTTGTCACTCGAAACGTCGATACCTAATACGCTTACAAATAACTACAACTCAAGACGCGACATTTCAATTCCCACTCGACACCGGCAAACGGACCATCAACAATTCACAAACCCGCAATTATTTTCACCCGCAATTTGACAAACATTGTCGCCTCAATTAGCCTACATTGAATCTCTCTCTCTCACCGCTCCTGTCAAAGAAGCGCATCGACTATATGTACGCTATATACATCAGACGCTGCACATCATCACCACAACCGCACGCCAATTCCCTTGATTCGCTGCCTGCGCGCGTGTAGCCCGACCTCCCCCCTTATACCACGTATATACACCACATCCTCTCGAAACCTTCGGTGCGCGTACTTTGTTCGTAATCGGCTTATTGCTCGAACGTCCAATCGTGCAGAAGGCGCACGATAATAACAGCCCACTCCCTCAGCGCACAATAATACGTACACACACATTTTCACAGAAATATCCGCTACAAAGGACAGGGCCTATATCGACAACCCCGTATTTTTCCACGTACGTTCGTTGCTCTTTTGCCCACTTTAAAACACTCGGCCGTCAGTCGCTGCTGTATCATATAAACCTCCGCCTTCTAGCGCTGTAATTGAGTAATAATCTCCGCTGTCATGCCATCACACTGACACAACAATCCGCGAAAAGACGTGTGTAATACGCGTTTGCTCTATTACGGCCACTCCTCAAACGAGAGTCCGGCAAAACTCGCACGCGCGAGCATCTGTATTACATACTCGATTCCGATTTCCGCGCGCGCGCTCGAGCATTTATCGGCGCGGCCTACTTGCCAACTTTCCTCTCTCTCTCTCTCTCCCTCTCGTTTTTCCGCGATTCGGTGAACGCGCGCGCGTTATTTCCGCGATGTGTGTGTGACGTTTAATACAAAACGCGCGTGGTAGCAAGAGGCGCGTTCTACTTTTCTCTCTCGCTCGGCGCGCCGATATAACCGCGCGCGCGGGAGACGGCTGATGTGTAATGCGAGGTGTAAAGAGAGGTGCGAGGCGAGAGGGATTTTTTTTTTTGGAGTGTCTTTTTCTTTTTATGCGGTAAGATGAGAAGGTGTTGCGGACTTTTCTCCGGTACACGCGGGGTTTTGTGATTTTTTTTTTCAGGGGAGGAGTGGATGAGTTTCTTAAGCTTGAGATGTGGAAGCTGCGGCTTTTTGAAAGAGAAAGCTTTTTCGAGTTGTATTTTTCTTGATTATAATTTACCATGAATATGTTAAATGTGTCAATGTTGAACGGATTCGTGGTTAATGTAGCTTGGTAGGCATATTTTTTCTATGAAATATAATTAAAAGAATATTGTAGTTTAATTGAAAGCAAATTATTTTATTCTCATTAATTAAAAATATTTAAAAAAAAGATAATTAAGGTCATAATTAAAAATATCCTCTTACGTTATTTTGTTATAAATGTAAATTTTCTTATTATAAGTATATAATAAGTGACTATAAAAGTTCTTCTATTGTTGATTTTAAGCACATGTATTCATCTAGAAATAGACAATTGAAGCCAACTGTTAATCTCAAGATGAACTGCATCCAAATATCATGTTCATTTCATTACGACCACGTCAAATACAAAATTTAATCATTCATACGCTTATTTGGCGAGGGCTGCACGAGAGTAAAACAATACAATATTTCTGAAATTATTGCCTTACTTTTGTAAATTCTTAAAAATTTCTGACTTGTCTTGGTCTTGTCAGTCAATATGAAAAGTATTATCGTCTTGTCTTGAAATTTTTGTTCACATTGGAGTTACACAGACGTGGGACAGTAAGCGAGTCAATAAACAAATTCTTAAACCCGAATAGCCTGTGGGCGCGAGCCCCAAGTACAGAAGGCAGTTACGTAGGTGTGCTACCGTAAGAGACTGGGTTATTAAAAAAGTTTGCGTGACTGCACAACTTCTTCGTTTTGTGGGAAACTCGTGTCACCCGGCGATTTGGGTTTTTAAGAATTTTTTAAATAATCAACTCGCTTATCATCGCACGGCTACGGAACTCCCTTTTTTGAGTAGATCTCGCGCCCCCCGATTATTTCGGTTGTGAGTTTAATTGATTTGTTCACAGTCGCACGTCTACATGGCTTTTTTTTGCGAAGACCTAACACCACCTGTATATTTGGATTTCAGATCTTTTTCAATGATTCAGTGTTAAAAATGTCCTTAAATTTAAAAAAGCTTTTAAGTTACAAATTTCCTAAATTTTAAGAATAATGTAATTAAACGTAATTTAATATTCAAATACATTAGATTTAATATAAAAACAATAAAATTACGGTACAAGTATAAATAAATGCCAAAATTCAAATTTGATTTTTCCCGCCATACGTGTGCCGCTGACCAGAGTCTAGTTCGTGCACCGCCGATAGACGGCGCACCCTCTCCCTGTGGCCTCACGTACCTAAGTAAGTTGGCGCGAGGGGATAAGAGCTCAGCACACATTTCGTCAGTAGATAGGCATCAGCAGCTACCGAAGTTTATTGAGTTAATAAAGAAGCCTTTGCGTGAGCGTTAAATAATTATTTTTAGTTATTTAATTAGTATGATTATTTCGATAAGTTATTACGATTAGAAAATGTTAACTTATTTTCAAGACAAGATTCTTTACATTCTTGACACCACATTGATTTGTACCGAAAATTGTATATAAATATTGTATTGATTATTGTCTTGAATACTGAGGCAAGACAATACAATATCAAGATAATCCTGCTATATTTGATGCTTGTCCAATTACCAGATATTTTAAAAATTCTATACTCCATACTTTATGTTCAAAAATAGTCATGTCCTTTCAGGTTTATGTTAAAAAAGGTAGTGTTCGAGTTGTTGCAGTTGCTTGCCCCGACTCGACTCGGCTAACTATGACGAAACGAGACGAGAGACGTTGAAACTTAATCAAGTGTGCAAAATTCAAATCCTAATCCCTGATTGACTATGTTTTAAAATTACACGTCTCTAAGGGTGCCGTCCCATGAGGTGTACACAACCGGAATGATCAAAACGGAATGTGTTTTCCGGAATGGCAAAGTGGGGCCGCTAAAGCCAGAAATTCAAAAGTGTCAAAACTTATAAATATTTTTGAAACTCGAAAGTAATCAATATTAGAGTAAGTTATTTTTAAGACAAGATAATTTACATCCTCGACACTACAATCTTGATATTGTATAAAAATCTGTATATTAATATTGTATCGAGTATTGTCTTGCCCTACTTAGTCCTTCACTCTACATATTCGAACACCACTCCAAATCCCCATCACACTTGAAACTTATTGAAATGTTGACGAAAAAGTACGTCCCACCGAACAGCAGCATCTCATACGTCGCACAGTAAGGCCGTTCGGAAAAAAATGGCCAAAATTCATTCTTCCCGCTGATTTGCATCCAAAATTAATGAACGACGGCACTTTATGTTCGTTTTGAACTCTATTTTTAGACGCCGTGTTCATCAC
>UXGD01005891.1:0-13540 GCA_900474315.1 Torymus auratus
CTGGTGTAGTTAAGTACACTGACTTTGGGTTTATTGGGCCAGTGAATTTTTTCGGATCTAATCATTGGTTTTTGGAGAATTTTATATACGTTTTAAAACGGTTTCTAAAATTTTAATATAGTTTTCTACGATTAGCAACGATTTTATACAATTTCATACGGTTTTGTACGTTTTATAGAATTTATAAAACGTAAAAAACGCAAAACGTAATTACGTTTTTATATACGTAAAAACATAATTTATTTATTTACTTTTCTATTTATTTTTTTTTATTTTGTATGAAAATATATTAAACTGTATAAAAATGTAATAAATTTGAAACAATCTACGGAAATATACAGAAATATACATTTGTATACGGTTTCCTAGCTGTGTTTCATTTTACATTAATTAACCTTTTTACAAACTTGACATGGAAGAATTTCGGAATTGTAAGAAAATGTCTGAAAATGAATTAAACTGTATAGAAATGTATTATACCGTATAAAATATGTCCGAAAACAATAGAAAGGTTCATTTTTATACGTTTTCCATGCGGATAGCTAGAGCTTTTGGAGCGCCTGAAGCAGTGATGACCAACCGCGTTCTCTGACGATCGGGTGGCCTACCGTCGCGGCGTTATCCGCTTTGAAGAAAACTCCGATCAACTCGTATGGAAAAAAACACAGGTAGGAAATCTTACGTTTTTCTGCGGTTTCCTACGGTTATATCAACGATTTTCAACGATTCATAAAATCCTTCGAATTGGTACCTAAAAATTGAAACATCTGAAAACGCAAGAAAATGTAGGAAAACATAAGAAAATGTAAGAAAACGTATGAAATGAACATTTCCGTAAGTTTGAATGATCTTACAGTTTCGTATAGTTTTGTACATACATTTATTTACGGATTCGTACGAGCTTATATACTTTTATACATTTTATTAGAATTCGTAAATTTTTTGTGTATGTAACAAATATTTCCTGTCAAAATAGTAAATGTAGGAAACTGTACGAAACTGTACGAAAATGTAGGAAACCGTAAAAATTAACCATGCAAACTGTAAGTACGAAATATATCCGAATTGGAACGGTTTCGTACGGTTTTGTACGGTTTCCTACGGTTTCTGACGATTTCCTACGTTTGTTTTTTTTCCATACGGGAATATATAGGTCAATACATAAGCGATTTATTTGTATAGATATTATAGATAAACTCATGTATTATATTGCTTAGGAGAAGAGATAATTTAAGGGAATTAATCAAGTGTTTTTTCAGAATTATCAAAAATATTTATATATTACATAACAAATTATAATACATCCTTCTAATAGTATATAATGTATAAAAAAAGGTAATTTTACAAAACAATTTTTTTTATTTGCAATGCATTCCCATCACCTCCGCGTGTTTTCTTCATAGTTTACCCTATTAAAAATTCTCCCGTGAGTCCTCACTTGATTCTTACGTGATTTTCACGTGAGAATTTCGACCATATTCTCACGTGATTTTTACGCGAGAGCTCAACGTGTGAGTCACGTGAGACATGAGGAAATGATCTTAAAAACATAAACATATTTGTTAGGTATTTTTGGTATAAATAATAAAACTTCTGAATTTGACGATAAGTTATCAAAAACGAGGCCCGACTGAATGATAAATTCTCGCTTCCTTATGTAACTTTAAAATCAAATTTTCTCAATGAAATCTAATACCAAAAAAGTCATAACAAATATTTTTATTTTTTTAAGATCATTTTCTCATATCTCACGTGCGAATCACGTGAGATCTCACGTCAAAATCACGTAAGAATAACGTGAGAATTTTTAATAAGGTTTTCTTTTTCCATATAATAATAGAATAAATATTAAGACTATCACGTATCTAACAATAATTCAAATATACACAAGTGCGTAAGGATTTTTCGTCAATAAATACATTACATCGTTATATAGAATTAAAAAAATATATTAACACCGATCTTAACGAAACTATAACTACACATATAATAATTTAATAGGCGCTCGACTCACTTCGGCGTTTCGTAAAGATAAAATATCGATCTACCGTTCAACGGTTGCGGAGGCCTGAAGTTACGCTTGTCGTTATGATTCAGCTGCAGTTTCCTAAACGAGTCCAGCTACACCACAAAACACACAATCAAGATCGGTTACGTCGTCCATTATAAAACGATTGCATAGGTATACATATACAAACCGTACCTCGTCAATCGTCACATCCTTAATCCTCACCGATATCAGCCAGATGACGGATTCGCTGCAGGGCGGAGTTGTCAGGGATCCAAGGTACGTGACGTAGCCCTCCTTGATTAGATCCAGGTCGAATAGGGATAGGGGGAAGGGATCGATTTCCGTGCTCTCTCCCGGCTTGAGGATGCTCGAGAAACCTACGCGCATCCGCTCGATCCCGATGTTCGCGTTCTTGTCCAGCTAAAAAGTACGTCATCTATATACTACATTCATAACGTGAGATTACATTATCTATTATACTTACCGACAAGAGGTACCCAAGTACAGCGATCCCGTCGCCGTGCTTCAACGCCTCGGTTATGTTGTGGTAGGATTTCTTCCAGTGCACCATGTGCATCTCCAGCGGGAAGCTATACAACACGAGATAAACCATTATAAATCGAGCCTTTACCATATAATTTATAAGTATAATTATAACATACTCACCTGTGATTGGCGACGGTGTGCTCGCTGCCTGCGTCGTTATCCGCGCCCCAGTGGAAGTGCAGCTGGGCCAGCTCGTACGGACCCGTAAGCGGACCTCCGTACACCGTAGGTGTGTCGTGCGGTGGCCACACTCCACTCAATTGCACTGCGTACAAATGATATCATTCTTTCTTTTCTTTGAATTCTTATGAATACGCGATTATTTTAAGCGTTATGTGATTATACCGGAGTGGCCGTTGTTAGTGATGGTCATCTTTAGGGGCCGAGTGTCGTAGCCATAGCGGTCGAGGGGTATCCTCTTGGTCTCCATCATCTTGACGTCCTGGAGCTCGATGTTGACGGGGGATTGCCGGGGTCCACCGCATCCTGGGTACTCGTCCGGCCAGTCGTCAGGGCTGGTGTAGCCGAAGGATTTGTGGTGGTCATTGCTGTCCCTCTTTCCTATGTTTTGTTGTACTTTTATAATATGTATTTGGGAAGATGTCAAGATATATACGCGCAAATTTTTGAATATTATATATAAGGATAGTTCATTAAATGTATTTCGATATACATATAATCTCATAGATATGAAGCTTGTTTAGAACAATTTTCCTCAACTTGTACTATAGGTGTAACTGATGTCAATGTATACAATTACAGCAATGTTGTATGGATGTTTAAAATATACTTTGACATGACTTCATTGCTTTTGTTGCTTTACATTTTTGTATATTGCAACAATAATTAGCTCAAGCTCAAGTGGACAATAGGATGAAACAATGTAATCCATTACTTCAATGCATTTGCTTGATAACTTTTTTTTCTTTGTTATTTAATCGCTTATATATCGATAATACCCACCGCGTTTAATACACCGTATAAAGCGATTACAACATAACTAATTTTTATTTAAAATCGCGCTCACGCAGCTATAATGGACGCGCGCAAAATATTAAAATGTTACGTTTTCAGTATATAGCGGCTCTGATCGGCTCCCCCCAAACGTTTAGGCGCGCTGCACGAAAGATCTAGGGGACTCGGTAATTGGCCCATACACGAGAGATGATCCAGCGCGTGTATAATAGATTTAAATGTGCGTATATATGCGATCAGCGCACGTGTAGCGACACACGTACGACTTCTTAAAATATATAAGCGATTTTTCAACCGTGTCTCTATATGTACCACCTTGTAATTAGATTTCCATTTCTTATAGGTTCGCTCGCGCGCGATATCATATTGACGATTAATTTTTTACTTTGCAGGCGCAATATATAATCAAGGCTATTTTCACTCGACAATGTATAGGGACAAAGTAATTGAGGCACACACTGATCGTTTTTTAAATATAGCCGCCGCGCTGAAGTGTAATATATATATAGGTATTACGCGAGTCTCGAGCAAGAAAATTGTCGTTTAAATTCGTTTATTCATAATATGGATGCATATATAGGGAACCATATATATAGAATATAAATCGCGAAGAAAAGTATAATAATAATACCTTCAAATACACGAAAATCAAATCACCATAATATTACAACCCATCAGTACTATATCGACGAAAAAAAAGAAAAAAATTCTTCACCCACGCACTCACCCTTGCGCGAAGCAGCATCCCTTCGCGTCCGGGTCGTTCCTGCTTCACTCTCAACCACCAGCTGCAGCACAACAATCAGCAGGACGATAACAAGAAAAAGTAGCCGCGCTGTTACAGTCAGCGGCGACGGCGCGGGCGGCATTTCTCGCGCGCGCCTCGCCGTCACCCGCGTTATATCTTCAAACTCGCGTTTATTTCGCGCGCGCCGACTCGTGTGTCGAGCTTCGCTCTGCGCGCTTGATCCTGCATCAGAGCACCGCCGCGATAGAGAGAGAGAGTAGGTATTCGAGAGGGGGATAATACACACGAGCAGCCGATTTGCGGCCGCTTTTATGCTCATTTCCGCGGGTCAGTTAACTCGCGATATTTTTCGGCGAAACATGAGTTGTACCATTGTCTTGAGAAAAAAGCTCTCCGCGGTTGTGTATTGTATACACGGAACGATGATATAGGAGGTATAAATAGCCCCTTTGGCGTGGCGGGATATTTTACGCAACACATCAGGCAGGTATTTTAAAAACTCGTTAAACGCTCGCGATTTGTAGGTAGGAAGAGAGATAAGGCGATGGGAGCTTGATTCGCGCGGGAAGATTAAAATGCGCCGCGCGGATTACACGATATGATGATGATGATGATGCGCGGCGGGCCGCTTTTTAAATTTGTAGATCGGACGATGCTCATGTAGGTCAGTTGTATAATTTTCGTCTAGACTGTATATAGGAGCACCGGGGGAGATGTTGAATTTCGGTATACCTGGAGAAAGGAAAAACTACCGCGAAAAGCCCATCATAAGGGATAGTTGCAGAAGGTACAAAGGGTAGCCGAATTTCGGCGCGTGCAAGGCGCGTGTACGTATACATACGTTGCGCAATATAGAGCCGGGCGCTCGTTACGTGCATCGCGGGCAATTGCAGCCATTACATTAACCGAGCGCGCGCACCTATATATATAATACACGCACACATGTACGTGTGGGTAGCCTCGATGATGATAGAGAGACACACATACGGGCAAGACGAACGAACCGGAGCCTGCGGGTTTTCATTCGCGAAAATCGTCGAATATCGCGCGCGAGGCCGCGACCGTGAGATAGCTTTTGCGCGCGACAATGGGTCCCGCGCGTGTAGCTGTACCGTCAAGCGCGGGGATATAGGTATATAGGGATATGTGTGGGCAGGCTATTGCGGGTGTTTTTTTGTGCGATTTATTTGCGTAACTGAAGTATTGTGATGATGGATGGGTTCGTGAGATTGATGATGGTAGCGGAGGTTTTTTTTGGAAACGTATATGTACAACAGGTTTGTTGTTACCTTCTTTTGGTGGGTTGACGGTTTCGAGGGTTCGTTGGAGCTTTCTTCGTCTTATATAAAATGATTATTATAGAAAAGGGATATTAATTTTTCTGTTGAAAAAAAATTTAGCGAAATCTTGTCGCCATGTAAAATGAAAAAAACATCAAACACTTATTTTAATGACGCTATGCACATGGTCATCTCATTGTTGAAGAAAAACAAACGTAAAAGTGTCATCTGATAAAATCGTGGTACACCAAGTGGTGTATAGTGACATTTTCAAAATTGCTATCGCGTGCAAGGGTCACTGAAATATTATCATGTAATGGCTATTATGTCTTTCGACAATACTTTAAAACATTGGCAACAACTACGTTGTCTAGAGGAAGAGAGTTTTTAATTTTTTAATAATAAATTGTTTCAAATGGAGTGGTGAAATTAAAAAGATACTATGAAAAATTCATTGATGGCTGCGCCAAATTTAATGTGTTTACCGGGTTTTGTTATAATATAGGTATAACTAAATACGATCTCTTAGAAGTTAAAAAGAAAAGTACACGATATTTTAATGCTGCTATCTTGGAATCAAATTTCGATGAAAGTACAATCAGCAAAAATGGTTTAGGTAAAATGACTGTTTTATATCAATTTCGTACTATTAACTCGTGATAGGAAATTTACTAATATTGTTATCACAAAGAAAAGGTAATTCTACCTGAAAATCCATCATATCCTGAACATTTAAAATAACTATAATTTCTAGCGATAATATTCAAAGTAAAAATTTTAACATAATGCACTTACGTTTGCAAGCTTTGGATCGAATTTTGATGCTGTAGCTAGCAGAGGATCTCAGGTATTCAGAATTGGTGGACAAATTTACGATAGTGTTAATTTGTTACATCCTATATTCTAATGATATCACATTACTATAGTTCTGGAGATATCCTCACCCATGACGTAGCTAATTTTCATTGCATTTAGCTTCGTTATATCTATTTTAATCAAAATCGTCTTTTCGTACAAAATACATATTAAATTTCTCTAGGTAAAATACCTGCTATATCAAGTCTCTTATTTTCCTCTTATTTCAACTTCGTGAATCAATTTGTATAAGATTTAACATGAAAAATAATTTTCCTTAAAAAATTATCTAATTTTGAAATGAATAGTTCTTTTGAAAAAAATTAGATAATTTTTTAAGGAAAATTAATTTTCATACTAAAATCTTATATAAATTGATTCACGAAGTTGAAATAAGAGGAAAATAAGAGACTTAATATAGCAGGTATTTTACCTAGAGAAATTTAATATGTATTTGGTACGAAAAGACGATTTTGATAAAAATAGATATAACGAAGCTAAATGCAATGAAAATTAGCTACGTCATGTGTGAGGATATCTCCAGAAATAATTCTAATATTCGGTGTTTAAAAAAAAAAAAAATTTCTTGACGCAAACTTTTGCAGAAAATATTAACGGCTAAAGTACTTATCTATTAAATAATTTTTCAAAAAGTTACAACAATGCCAGAAAATTAAAAATGCTATATCTCTGAGTAAAATAGGGCTATAGATTTTATCTTGAGCGATTTTATAAGAAATATAGTAGTGTATATTTATAGTATATTATTGTATGTGGTTTAAATTATATTTTTCTTTTTTTTCGCGAAAGGTATATATACGAAAAATGCAATTTAAAAATTTAATCATGGTAATTAGCATATAAAGTAAGTTATTAATAAATTAAACTACATTAATTTAGTATTATAAATATAATAATATAAATTTATAAATAAAATGAGAAGATATTATTCCCGAGTAGAAATTAAATACAAATTTCCAAATTTCCAAATTTACACAATACAAATTTGTATTGTGTAAAATGAAAATTAAGAAAGTTGATCATTCCTTACAGCAGGACCAGACTCCTGATATTGATTCTTTACAGGCCTCAATATCATATGGCTCGTTGGTCTAGGGGTATGATTCTCGCTTCGGGTGCGAGAGGTCCCGGGTTCAAATCCCGGACGAGCCCGTAGTTTATTTTTTTTTATATTTCGCATTTTACTTTATCCAAGGTCCAAACACTAATTGTGTATAAAATCTTTTTTTTTAGTTTAATTTAGTTTTTTTTTATAAACTAATAATTTCGTAAGCATCTAAAAAATTATAATTTTTTCGTTTTTTATCATACAGTTAAAATATTTGTTTCATATTTTATGAAAACAAAAAATATACGTTTTATTTATTATAATATAACTAATTTTGTAAAATGATTTGCGTGTTGTATGTGTTAAATCAAAACAGACATCTACTTTACCGGGCAGGTGTATGAGCAGACTCGTAGAAGCTAACGTGTCTTTGTAAGTAGTATACAGCAGAAGTAAACATGGCACACATCTGGGACTCGTCGAAAAAACATAGTGACAGAGAAAGGTTAAAGTTTTTTCATTTTCTTAGAGTAAATTTGATTTAACTTCCTGGTGATTTTTTTAAATTGAATATTTGGTTCATGGTCTATGAAATAAAGAGTAAATTCGAACTTTACAATGGCTTAACCTAAAAAAGACTCGAGAAATGTTTTTGTAAAAGCTGTGTAATTGATAGCAGATTTTTTATTTTAACTTAGCTTTAGAAACAAAAATCACGGAAATTCAAATTAATCGTAATGCTACTATGTCTTTCTTTTATACTCCCGATAAATACTTCTAGTCATCTTATTAGATACCTACTTTATATTTACAAAAAATTATGAAAATAAACGAATATATTTTGCTAATAAACATATGACCTTAAGAATTCTGTTATTGACATAAATCTATGTGAATCTAGATGGGTCTGCATTTATCCAGTCTACATCAACAGCAAGAGGAGCTTAGCAGAAGGACGTAAATTGACAAAATCAAAGTGTGTAGAAAATCCAACACATCAGGAAATACGTGATGTACTTCTTAGTGCTGGATTAAAAGTTGGAGTTGAAAATAAACTACATCCTAAAGAAAAGAGTAAGGAACTTCTGTTCCGTGGACGCATACGTGTGCAGTTAAAGAATGATGATGGTGTCCCTGTTAACCCAGATTTTCCAACAAGAGATTCCCTCTTAGCTTATGTTGGAACCAGCATACCAAAATTAAAAACAAGACAAGGCAAGCAATCTTCAGGGGAACAGTCATCACAGCAAACTTCAACTAGCAGTTCAAAGAAGGGAAAAGGCAAAGGAAGGAGATGAAAGTGAAAAATAATTAGTTATGCGCAACTTCTAAAGTTTTTTATATATTTTGATGTACTAGCTGATTATTGATACTTAATATTACTTTGTGCAATTTCCAAGAAATCACATTTTTCTGAATCCTAAACTTACAATTCAACTTTACTAGAACTTTCAAAGTATTGTTTATACTTTTCTCTTAAAAAAAGTTAATTTTTTAATAAATAATTAAATAAAAACTGCTATTTCATTAATACTTTTTAGGCAACATTCATAAAAAATAAATAGTAAAATTATTTATGAAAATAAAAATACATTTGTATGGTAAAATATATATTTTTTTTTATTAGAATTATAAATGTTTTCTTACAAAATACAAGTAGTAAAGTAAAAAATATTATATTACAAATTACATGTAGTTCTTAATTATTATATGAACAATTATTTATAACATTTAATCTCTAATATTTAGTTTCTATTCAATTCAAAAGTTTTTTCTCCTTTTGATTTTTTATGACTTCTTTAGTTATTTTCATTTTACCAACATTTTGTGCTTTTTTTACAAATTTCCCTTTCTCAATAGCCTGTTTTTCAGTTTCAATTTTCTCATTTGTTTGTTTTTCTATAATAGGTTGATGAGTGGTTGTTCTTTCAATTTTAGGTATTTCTGTTGTAGAATGTTCTATTTGTTTTTCAGCCTCCATATTTATTTCTGTTTGTTCTCTTTGATCAACTTGCTCAGAGATAGACTCCATGGATGCTTTGATCTCTCTAGACACTTTCTGAGAAGGCTCTTCTTTGCTAGATTTTTTACATATCTTTTTTGGTTTTAAGACAGGAGTTTCAGCAAGTTTATTAATCTGATATGTATTTATGTCTCCTACAATAGAATCAGGTGAAGTGGGAGAAATATCACTGTTTCCATTTGGGTTATAAGTAAACCTAGATGATGTGTCAGGATTGTAATTTGATAAGTAGGGAATGCCAAAAGGAGATCCAACAATATAAGTTGGTACATGAGATACAAAGCTACCCATCATTGGGCTATGAATCATGGAATAAGGTGGTATTGAATGAATGTAAGATATGTGTGCTGGAGCACCCATCATAGAATTTGGCATAGGATTACCTACCATAAGATTACCCATCATAGGATTACCCATCCTAGAATTATCCATTGTGGGACTACCCATCATGGGATTACCCATCATGGGATTACCAATCATGGGATTACCCATCATGGGATTACCCATCATGGGATTACCCATCATGGGATTACCTGACATAGGATTACCTATCGTAGGATTCATTAAGGTAATAGTAAAGGGAGAACTAACAGGAGAATCTGGGTAAGATGTAGCTGGAATGCTAAGAAATGGATTTATATCACCAACAGATGGATTTTCCTCTTGATTCTCAATTGGAGCTGATGATGTAGAATCATCCATGCGGGACTGTGAGTCTGGAGAATTCTGTGATGTTGATTTCTAAAAACATACAATTTATTGTAAAAATTATAAAACTAATATTATTATTAACTAATTTCATGTTTAATAATGATTAATAATTAAAAAAAAAAACTAAATTTAATTTTTTTCCATAAGACAACTTTGCTATTAGTTTGAAGAAAAAAACTTACAGTCCTAAGGTTGGGACCTAAATTCTGCAATCTTCCCATAAGACTATGAAGTAGATATCCAGGTGCAGTGACTAAATCGCTTATACCTGGAGTCTTGCTTACTGTTTGAATGGCTTGCGGTATTCCAAGCATGGGTTCACTAAGGTGATGGCTTAAAATTTTCACAACATTTGGATCTAAGTCTGATAGTTTAAGGACCTTCAAAGGACTCCCTGCTCCAATTTTTGGTCCACTTGGAATTGAAGAAGATTTTTCAAGCTTCACATTTAGTTTTGGAATTGTTTCTTTTGGTTCTTGTTCAGGTAACGTTTCAGTAGGCTGGGTGATAATTTGAGATGCTCCTACACAGTCTCCATTTGGGCTTGAAATGTATTGCTGAGGCTCTTGATTTGATTGAACTTGAGGCAGTTGAGGTGACATATACTGCTGTGCAGAAGGGCTGGGTTGTACTTGATGATGGGGACTACCACCCAAGCGATGAAGTGGATTTGCTTTGAGCTGGTGGTGAGGGTTGGTCAAAAGCTGTTGGACTGGACCAGACAGTAGGTAATGTTTTTGATTTGGTACTTGTTGTTGAGGTCCAGTGATGTAATCACTTCCAGGGCTGGAAACAAACTGCTGAGGTTGCAGTCCCATATAACTGATAGTAGGGCTTGGAATTGTTTCAGTGGAGGGCTGAACAATGATTTGTGATCCTAGGCAGTCTCCACTGGCAACTCTTGCATATGGTGGTGCCTGGAATATACTACCTGTAATAGGACCACCATTCATGAAGTAATTTACCACTTGATCGATGGCATCTACAAATGAACATCACTTTTAGCAATATTAATAGTAATAAAAGATTTTACTTTTCATTATAAATGTGCTTTAGTTTTGAGACTTTATAATGTTGAAGGTTTTTCGGATTTCAACCGATTAGGTACATATACGCGGTTGAAATCTTAAAAACCTTCAATTATATGATATAAAAGTGATTCATTGGATTGTCCATGACATTAACTTCAAATTTTTATTATTATTCGAAATTTACGAAATGAAAAAAAAAACTTACTTCTAGTTTTGCCCATCAATTTACGCTTCAAACCCAGTGTACATCTTGTAGTTCGTTGATCGTTACTCAAGTCACAGGATGATAAGTTCAATCCGCGATCTTCGGCTTCGCGTCTCATACGAATGACACATTCTGTTCCTGGAATGTAAAAATGACATTTTTTATATTGTCGTATAGTTACATACAAAAATTTAATTTTATAATTTAAATGATTGAAATGTTTTTTAGTTTTAGTATTTAAATACCACATAAATTTTCTGTCAGTGCGCGATTATGTTAAAAAATTAAAATTAGATAAAAAGTAGCTTTATGCAAATTAGATCAATATAAAGTATGTTTCATACCGTCGCTCGTATTATCTCCTACGTTGCACTCACACCGATTATCTACAAACGATGCGAATCCGTTGCAACTTTTACATAGTTCTTTGCACGTTTCAGCATCGTCTCCTTTAACTATAAAAAGGAAAACAGTTTTATTAAATACAAACACATCGATAATAACTATATAACTTTAATTTTGCAAAAAAATTGAGAATTACCAATAGCAACGTAGATTATAAAAAACACAATAGTCGAAACCCGTAAAATCATTTCGAACGGCTGTTATCACTACCGATAATACACAAATTAATTTCTTATCCTTCAACGTTGTCGACTTTGAAATTCGTACTGGGTCAGGCATAAGGACGCGCCTGGATTTATACGTTTCGCCTGAGAATTTGCATTCATCATCATTTTGCACAACGCGATGTCTTTCGACATTCGCGAATCGTAAATAAATTATTGTTTCAATTCTAACTGTAAACGTAAAATTGCCAAATTCTTCAATCGTACACATATGATTATAATTATTTCATTTTGAAATTATATCATTTTTGTTTAAATTGTCGATTTATAATAATGTACTTAATCGTATTTTGAAGATTTTATTCTGCTTTGCGTAAACTTTTCTTTTTATGAATTTAATAATAATGTACTTATTCGTATTTTGAAGATTTTATTCCGTTTTTCATCATCGCTTTGCGTAAACTTTTCTTTTATAAATTTAATAATGTACTTATTCGTATTTTGACCGATTTATTCGGTTTTTCATCATTTTTTTTAAATTTGTCGATTTATAATAATGTACTTAATCGTATTTTGAAGATTTTATTCCGCTTTTCATCATCGCTTTGCGTAAACTTTTCTTTTTATAAATTTAATAATGTACTTATTCGTATTTTGAAGATTTTATTCCGCTTTTTCATCATCGCTTTGCGCAAACTTATCTTTTTATAAATTTAACTTATAAAATTTTCACGTTGATATATTCAATAAATAATATATTTAAGTTTAAAATGATCTACCTATAAGTATATTAAAATATATTAGCGATCATAGTTACTATATTTTCTATTATCAGATATGTATTGCTATAATTGAATTCATAATAACAACTTATTTCTTAACTTAAATAAAAATTAGAGGTTTTAATATAAATTAATGGCATTTTATATTAAATTCCTTATGTATATAGATCGGTAATTTAAAATCTGCATACTTATTAATCGTCGTATACAAATGACTGTAAACATGAACTCATTCTGTTTGACATTTTGCAAAATAAACAGAATATCATGATCATTTCATCATGTGCACATTCTGCTTAAGGTCGTGGTCTTAAAAGTAATATACTACACAATATCATAATTCATATATAGTTACAAAATGATCTTTTATAACAACGCAGTTTGAATTTAATATTTATTAATTATTGAATTTATTGCATTATGAATATTATTCATTGATTTGGAAATATAAAAATAATAATATATATCGCTCACTGTAAAAGCTTCTTCGCGAATGTACCGAAAGTACGCATTGAAACCTATCGTATAAATATAAAAAATATATAAAATTATTTAAATATTGAAAGTTTATATTTATAAAGTACTTTAAGTTAAAAATTGAGGTAAAAATTAAAAAAAAAAAAATAAAAAAGACCTTCGCCGTGACAATGCTTTGATGCATTGCCGTGACCAGGATTCGAACCTGGGTTACTACGGCCACAACGTAGGGTCCTAACCACTAGACGATCACGGCTA
>UXGD01005892.1:0-13536 GCA_900474315.1 Torymus auratus
CTATACGCTCTGGTCGGCAGCACATACCTATATGGCGGGAAAATCAAATTTCAAAATTGGCATTTATTTGCACTTTTGCCGAAATTTTATTGTTTTTGTATTAAATGTATTAATTATAAAATTTTCATACATTTCACACCATGCACTCAAATATAAACGCTATCTTACGAAAAAATCTTTTTTCATCCAAACACAAATTTATCGTCAAACCTATAACACCATCTATTCGATGATATAATTGCTCGACAACCACCAAACTTTCGTCGACGACTGTACCAGTCGACAAGAGTCCTAAGGAAGAGGCGCCTCTTCGTAACGCGATTCGCGCGTGCGGACTCGTGATTAATGGTTTTTCGTCGGGCAATCGACGGGAATGCAGAGGACGTTCCGCGCCAACGGAGTCTTTGACCCCAGCAGGGAGGGGAAGAGAGGACAGTAATGAGATCGACCGCAAGGGATGGAATGCGTAGATTCTTCTCGTTTTTTTCTTCATCTCTCTGTCCTGCCCCTTCGTACTGCGCTACACTGCGTCTCTTCTTTTTTGTGCGACAATTAGATTGCGTAAGCAAAAGTTTTCTTTTTCGGGAGTAGCGGGGTAATTACGAAAGTAGGGCAGCAGCAGCAGCGGGGAGAAGACGCGAGAGTTTGGCAATGCTCCTTGAGAGGATCCTCTGCGCAGAACATTAAAAGATTAATTATGCCCTTGGAGAGTGAGAGAGAGAGAGCTGTGCGCTTAAGTGCAGGGCTCGCAGCGAGCTTCTTTTTTTCCAACTACTGCGATTGCTCGTAATTATCGTTCTGGTGCGTTGCAAGATTTTTATAGACGAGTATTTGTTATAATAAAAAACAGTTTTTAAAAAGTATGGTAGAAGTAAATATTCTTCTTATGAGAAACGTGAAATATTTGTACGCACGCGTCAGCGTATTTTAATATTCCTGCTGCCACGGTTCAAAACCGAAACAGACACAACCTACACTCATTACTATTTTTAAGCAAAACAACACTCGAATCGTGAATACGCACTCCGGATTACTCGCTGGAAATAAGCTTTAATTAAAAAAAATATATACCGTGCCGAAAACGAAACGCGACGAAAGAAAAAACTCCCCCGCACAATGATTGTTGCGCGCGCGGAACAGCAACAGCGTGCTTTTACTGTACAGCGCGGAAGAAAACCCAGGAAGCATCTAGGGGCAAAAAAGGAGAAAAACGAGCAAAAGCAGCGCGGAGGAAATGGAAAAGCGAGGAGAAGAAAAAATATGCAGAGGGAGGCAGGAGAAAGGATCGAGATATCTGTTCAGGCATCTACGGTCTGGCAGCGACGACGCGATGGGGAAGAGAAGAAGAAGTAGCAGCATATCGATGCGCCGGCGGCCGTTGGAGATTTAAGGCCGCGACTGACGGACGCGAACGGCTGCGCTAATTTGCGCCGCGCGTCGTCGACCGATTGATTTACGGAGTGCGCAGGCGTGCGCGATCGCGATCGACTGTATACGCCGCGAGGGCTCGAATGTGCGGACGGGAAGTGAGGTCTTTTGAAAGGTGGAATCATTTTGTCGTGATAAGAGTTTGGTCTCGAAATTTCGTTAATTTATAATGAATAACAATTTTATCAGCATGACATTGAACGTATATATAGAATATTTTTACCCGCACTATATTTCTAGGTTGACTAACCGTGAGTCGTGAGCTTTGTAGGTGAACGATGCCTGCGGTATCTATACATATGTGGGCCTGCAATGCAGTCTATGCGAGAAAATTTATCGAGGCTTGCGCAAGGAGATTGACAGAGTTCGCTATGCATATTTAAATTCAACCGTGCGCGGTTGTAATATAGCGAACGAGTGAAGTTTCGCGCGCGCTCGTGACATAATTTCTCCGTCTGCATAATTGATGGCCCGTTGTTCATGCGGGAACGACAAAAGAGTTGATTCATTATTTAATGAATCTATATCGAGATATAGCCTTGTCGGTATTGTTTTTTCCCAATGTAATCGCTATACGTAATATACAACAATGAACTTCGATGTCGAACGTTATGTAACGCCATCTAAACTGGTTATAATATCTATTACTTCTTCGACTGAATTGCTTTGCTCGCTCAAGATTCATTTCCCTCTAAGCGCGACCTTTTAATTGCAAACTTCGCTTTTTATCCGTCATTATTTACGAGCGAGAAAACGCATTTTCCTCTCCCTACCCTTCAACATCAATAAATCATCGGCAACCGAATACCGCTCTCGCATATATATGCGAAACTTTCGCAACAACGCGCGTGCGTGTCCGCGCGATATGTACGTATTTGCCCTACCGCTCTATTCTTCTCTCGCGTAGTCGTTAATTCACTTTACGATTCGATGCAGCAGAAAAAGTTCATTAAAGCGGCGCGTATACGCGTGTACCGAAAAACGCTCGTAAAGTACACGTGGCTCCATTAAAAACGATATTTCAATATAGCGAGGTATCTCTATATATATAAAAGCATATTCTCGAGCGTGCTGTTAAACGTCAGATGAGAATCTCGTGCTCGTGCCAAAAGCGAGAGAGAGAGAGAGGACTAGTATATATATTGCCACTCATTTGCATAGGGTAGTTCTGATTTATACGACGATGATTTATCGATCAACTCTGCGGCTTTACCAAAAATAGGAAAAAAAACGAACGAGTAGCTTCGTGCAATCGGTGCACGAACAGACACGTGGGAGCGGGCGCGCGAAAAAGGGATTAGCGGTGGGAAAAAAAAGGCGGAAAATCGCTGGGCGACTTCTGCACGCCGCTGATATGCAGATGCATGCGGGTATGTCGACCGTGCGCTGTTTTCGTCCGTGCCATGCGTGAAGAGTATCACTGTCGGCTGAAATTTTATCGCCGAGGTGCAGGTTTTTCTGGCGGCCGCGCTGTATATTGCATAAATGAATGTTTCATGCACTTCTTTGTAGGAAGAGAAAAAATTCGTTTAGAGTGAGTGCTGAATTACTCCGTATATCAGTGGATTGTAATAATATTATCATTTCGATGTATTACACGTAGAATTTAATTTTTTCTTTTATAAAATTAATGTTTTGCAATAATAAGGCAAATATACGAAGCATACTGTAAATAGAAAATTGGTCTTATTCGAACTAAATGAACTCATGCATCTTCAGACGAATCTCACGGCTTGCCATGCCTGACTTTTTCTACTTACACGTTTTCGTCTCTCACAATTTATTCTAAATAATTTCCTACTAAAAAACATTATGGCAACCAATTCAAAACATTCTGCAACAAACTCTACAGCATCCTTTCACACATGATCCCTTATCCCTCGCTTCCTGGAAACTCATCTCCACTATATCCGATCTACAACGACACATTTCTTCCCTACATTCCTCTCGCCTGCTCTTTTCATCCCTCCCATCAACTAACTCTCTCCCCATCCTCAATACACACATAGACATCCACGCATACCTATTCGCACGCGCCGCTTCATAAGATATTCCGGTATTCCCACGCGCGCGCTTGACTAGTGTCTCCGGGGCGCGAGCATATCTCCGGAACACGCTCGCGCGATATTCATTGCCTCGCCGCGTGCTGCGCGAAATTAGAGATAGCAGCAGCGGCAGCAGCCGATGATATTGCGCCCGCGCGTCGGAACGCATTCTTGTGGAGAGATGCCACGGGCTGTGTGTGGGACGAGAGATAGAGCGAGAGTGAGAGAGGAGGGGGGAGAGATGTGGGCTTGAGTGTTGTGGTTTTGTCATTTGTGGTCGGCTGCGCGCATGAATGTCGCTGGTGAGGCGGCGGCGGTGGTCTTTGTGACGCGGGTTTGCGCGTAACGGCTTTTTAATGAGTCAATTATTTTGGATTTTCGGTCGGATTATGAGGCGGTCGCCGAGAGAGATGGGAAAAGAATGGATGTTTAGTTATGTGGTAATGAGGAAGAAGCTGGGTGGTTATGAATATGCTAATATATATATTTTCGTCGGATTTCAGGTGGTTTGAATTTAACATGAATGTTGCGTTGGATTTTCTTTGTCAAAAATGTGGCGATTTGAAATTTAATAAAAGCATTTGCTCGAAATCCAACAGTTTTTTTAAGTAAGCAATTCTGCAACAATGCAATATAGCCACATAATAATAACCTTATTATTAAATTAATACACAGCTCAAATGGTACCGCAATCAAGCATCAGTATATAGCTCAGAGCCATTTACCAAAACAGCCCCGAAATCACGACCACGCGCTTGCGTCACGCTCTCGCCTCCTAATCACAAGGCTCGCCCGTCCTAATCACTACCTCCCGCAATGATTAACCAACTCCCTCCCCGTTCTCCCTACACATACGCACTACTATACACACCCACATGTACCCCATCTCTACGCTCTGATTTATTTCACGCGCTCCACTCGCGCACTTCCGCCATTCGACGCCGAGGGCTAATAGTTTTCAATCAGTGAATAATGGACGACTCGCGCGGATATGCGTCTCGGCGCTAACTCAGCCGGGGCTGCTGCTGCTACTATCTCCCCCGGGTGATCTTGGCCAATTACGTGGTCGTCGGTAGCTGGAGAGAGGAGAGAGTTTGCCGCCGGGATGTATTAGGCATACGGGTGTAGTTATGCGGAATCGGAAAGAGAGAGGGAGTATCGAAGATTCAGGCGAGAGAGAAAGCCATGTATGGCCGAGCTTGCGTGTAAGACTGGAGGTTCGAAGGGAGATTTGAAATTCAAAGCCGAGTGCAGTGGTGAATACGTATGTACGTTGGGGATATTGTTTGCTCTCTCCCTGTGTGGTTGTCTCAGTTTTGTGGGAATGAGGGAATGTGATTCGGTTAAAAATTCGGTATGTGCGGGGAGAAAGGCGAGAATTTGAAATGTTTCGTGGTCTGGATACATCTAATTTTACGGTTTCGTGTTGTATACGTTTCGTACAGAACGCAAGCAAGAAGGTATAGCGATTTGCAATTAAATAGCATAAAGTTTAAAATTCGGTTTTTTTTTTTATAAATTTGATTCATTTATTCCTTTGTAAGTAGCTCTTTTCGAAATAGAGATCTATTTTCAAGCTCTCATCCTCTTAATTATGAACTAATGCAGCGAATTAATTTTAATTAAATCGCATGACACTCAATTTCCTAGAACGCGCCGGTTTATAAGAGTACCGGGAAAATTCGAGATAAGTTTCAGGAGATTCGCATCATTCATCTGTGATTTTATGAGAACGCCGCTGTCTCCGGTATAATTTGGACTGAGCGAAATAAGCGAGTTTACCGCCGATTTATTCAGCATTTCATTAGGGTTATATGGCAGTTTTACGCCATTGTTCGCAGATTCTAGCTTACGTAATTTACGAGCAGTTTACTCGTAAAGTGAAATTAAATGCTCTGATACGAAGATATTTTTTTTTTCTTTATTTCTCTCTTTTATACCTGTAGTAAAGTAAACAACAGCATGCAACAAACTTTGCAAATCTTCTGTCTTCTGGATTTATACACGGATTTCAACAATATCTTCCACAAAACCTTAATTCTACTCTAAATTTGTTCTATAGTAAAACATTTTTTTCTCAATAACGTTTCTTGGATAAATTATAATCTTATTTCTTGCTTAATTTTTAATTCTAATAAAGTCTATTTCTCAAGATTATATACATTCTATTGCTGAACATTCCTCTCAACGAACAAAAACTCTCACCACAAAACCTAAACTACTCTCCAAGACTCCATTCTCCAACCCCCACGACAAAAACAATCATCATCAACGGCACACTACTCCTCCCTCTCCACGACAAATCGCATTCATTCATCCTCTTCCTCTCACTATACGCATCCTCTTTCTCTCTCCCAAAGCGATCGCATAATCCTCCGAGCAGTATACGCATACGCAGCTTTAATTTGCACCTGCCACGCGGTTTATATGCCCCCTCTCATCCCCTTATACTCTCCCGAGAATTGCATAGGTATACGCGCTCACGCGCGCGTGATAGTCATCGCTGCGAGAGGAGAGAATTAGCCCGCGGCGCGTCGGCTTCTGCGCGCGCAAGAGAGAGGCCCTTATCACACGACGCGCACGCGCGTTAATTTACTGTTTATACGAAAATTAGCCGCTGCCGGATTTAGCCCCGGAGTATGAATGCGCTTGGCTGCTTTCTTGTTTCTTTCTTTTTTTTCTCTCTCGAGGAGGCAGGGCAGTGGCATTCCTGCGAGGGTATATAACGGTGTGTGTCGGCGGGTGCGGTTGTTGTTGTTCCGTGATGTGCTTTTTAATGGGGCTGCTGGTCGTTGATGCTGGATATAATAAATCTGAGGAAAAAAGTTGAATACTGTTATAATTTTACGAGTGTCTTGTGGTATTTAAATTGGAAGGTCAATTTTTGTTGAATATATAGATAGAATTTTCAAGGAAAACATTTATAGAAATATTGAGTTTTCATTTGAAGCTTGTATATTATTTATGATTGGGGTTCGTATGTAACGACTGTCGTAAAACTATTTTGGATTACAGTTACACAAATTGATAAGCTCCGACAGTACATAAACTTGCGTTTATTGAACCACTTTTAACGTGTGCTCGCTAAATTTATTAAGCATAAATAGAAATTCTATTCACTATCCCCCCGGAGGCGCATAACTTGAGGGAAATTCGATACTCCGGGTTAGTTATTTATGGGAAAAATACTTTGAATTTATAACGGATAATTTGCAAAGTTACGACTAATTGAATTCATATCATAAAATATAAAACATAGTTCGCGGTCTTTTACGGAATACTAGAAATATATATGAAATAAACACACGGCATATTTTCTATAGTTGTTAAGCGTGTATACAAGCAGGAAGCCATCGATCAGTTTACACTTCGCGAATATCTTGTCAAGCCCTCGTTAACAAATTATTAAACGAAAGTAAATTAGAATTTCATGTTCAAATATTACTTTCTAATATCGCGAATATGATAATTTTATATAATTTACTATTTTAGGTGGACAGTTTTGTAAACACATAATTATCATACCGATTTTAACATTGGTTTGACATAACACTATATTTTCCTTCTTGCAAGTTTTCATACAAACACTTCAACTGTATAAGTTTGTAAAAAAAATACTGCAGCAATAAAATATGCCATGTAAAATATACTGACCAATTACAAAAAATACATAAAAAAAACTCCGCGTATATATTAAAGATAATATTATCACGCGTTAAAACAAGTATTAGCAAACAGTTGCAACCCGTATCTTCGTACCACTCACAGGCTTACAAGACACTGCACTCAAACAAACAAAACCGCGCTCGACATCCTTTGCGCAACTCGTCGCGCTATATAACGAATCACCTCGCATCTCAGAACCGACATACTCTCATATACATACACGCGCGTGTGTCGTACACGCGTTGGGAATGCAATTTCGCGGCGACGATGACGAAGTGGCTCGTGCGTTTTTTATCGCGGGCGATTGATGCGCCGCGCGATCGGATTACATTTTCCACGGAGAGAAAAGCGCGACACGCACCGAGGAGGATTTTCCGCAAAGCCTAGGGCGACGCGCTCGCGCGAGGCTCTCTTGATTGGATTACGGAGATTGCGGACGTGAGGAAGGAAGAATGGCGAGTCTGGATAATTTGATAACGCGCAGGGTGCGCGGAGAATTTGTTGTCTCTCTCTCGGGTATATTGGTTTTTTTGCGAAGTTTGTGGTTGATGAATAGGAAATGCGAGGTTGGAGTTATTTTTGTTGCATGGGTAGCGCGAATATTCATAAAAAAAAAGTTAAAAATATATTTGATAACCTACTTTTATTTTATCTAGATTTTGAGAGGTTGAAAAGACGGGAATCAATTTCCGCTCATCTCAAGTATTAATAGCGGGATTAATATTCTATTTCAGCGACAGGGCAACGTTTGTTTTGACATTTAGCGGCTCGTGTACGTTGACATTTCGTTATTTTAATTTCAAAATATTGTCGTGTCTATATACTCACGCCCCTGGCATTCGGGAATCCCGCTTACCGGAAACTACCGCTTGCCTGCGACACTTGGCTAACGGCCAGGGAGCTTAATTTAAATATTCAAGAATATATAAAAATGCATTCGAGAGAATGGTTTAAATGCGTCTTCCATTTAGTTTGCGAACTGGAGCTTTCCAGAGATTTAAAGAGTGAAATGAAAAGTCGCTTCGAGACGTAGATGCGTATATTAGATATAACTATATAAGAATATTATATTTATAGACTTATGGTATCATTAATATCATCTAAATTTACGTCACGCTTCCTGTACTACTGATTAGAAACGTCGATAAATAAGTATTGCATAAACCTATATATTCACAGAACGACAATATATCGCGCTCTCTTCAATTAATCGCCACCCACGCAAATTGAAAGTTCCCTCCGCGCACTGCATCCAACAAAACTAAAACGTCCCTCGTACAAACTACCTAATCATCGCGACAAATGCGCTTGCCCAACTCGAGATATCCATATATAACGCGCAACAGTGAAAAACTAATGGCTCTTCCTCTCGTATCCTTCCTCGTTTATTAACGCACACGCATTACACATCCACCATCATCTCTTTCCTTTTCATCCTTCCTCTTTCTTGCGCTACGCTCGATCGATCTTCCGCCGCCACGACGAATTTCACTCGTATAATTTAATGAAAAGCGCCTTATGAGCTTTAATATTACTAATGGAACTGACGTTTGCATGTGTGTTGCAGGAGGAGAGTTTGCTCGAGGACCTCGGAGGCCAGCTCGGCGGCGGTCGCCGCGACGCATCACCACAGAAGTAGGCAGGCCAGGTGAGTGTGTGTCTCTGTGTGCGATGTGCGCACGTCTGTTTGCGGTTGAATTAATTAGAGGGGGGAAGGGACATGCCGGTGATTGACTTTCTCCTAATTGGATGGATATTTTTTGAGTGGATATGGTTTTTCGGGAAAGTAGGTTTATGTTGGGTTTTATTGTTTTATTGTAAGGTAAACTTTCGAGATTAGGGTTCAGTTTTATAGTTTTCATTTACTTAATTAACCTGTTTATAAAAATATTTTAATTTATTATCATCATTATAAAATATTATTTAATTTTTTATAAATATAGTAGACTGATGAAACTATGAGTATTACATTTTTCATTTTTAAAACCTCTTGAGAATTTCATATTTCAAATTACAGCTCTGCACAACATTTCTCGTAAAAAGCACACTTTTTAATATCTCAAACAACATAGAACAAAATAACGGCGGCACTTGTTTCCCTGAAAAAAAAAATCCACAATTTTTTTTTACTTAAAAGCGAGCTGTATCGCCTCTTTGATACACCTTACGTAAGAATACTGTCTGATAAAAATCCAAGGAAGAAGCCGACTACTATACCATCCAATTACCCATCTGTCATCTCAGCAAAACTAACTCCTCGCGCGCGCTGCCGGCACGATAAAGAGCCCCGCTCTCACTTGCGGATCAAACAACCTCGGCTATTGCTCAAAGGCCAACCCACACACACACGTATACAAGTACACCTACACTCACTGAAATAAGGCGATCGATGCGCGAGATTGCGCGAGAACGGGTGTCCGATCGATCATTGCCATTGCGCTTTCCCTCCTCCTACACTATCGCGATTATATTGCGATATATACACACACGTGGTCTTATAAAACGATGATTCTCTTGATCTGTGCAGGCTGGCCTACAACGCGGATCTGCCCTCGACGTCGTCCGGATTCCTCTGCTGCCCAGGCTGGACGCAGGTCACGAGGCTGAGCTTTGGCTGCAACAAACGTGAGTGAGACGAGAGAGAGTGGGTACATAAATCCGTCATGTTGTGATGGCTGGGTGGTTGGCACACACGAGTGTATTAGTATGTGTGTGTGGTGTAATGTGTCGTGAGCAGGGAGTTTTGAGGCCTCCGGGTCTCTATTGAGTTGATATAGATATGGGGGAGTTATATTGTGGCGAGGGATATAAGAATATTATTATGTAATGTGGTTTGAAAGTTTGTCGATGATTAATTTGTTGCTAGAGGTGTAGAATTTTGTTGTATATATGTTGCATAATAAATAATGTTTTTGATTTGTATCAAATATGAGTAAGTTTTGTTTCGGATGTCTATAAAATAACTAAAGAAGTAAAAATGATGTTTAGAGGAAATATACCATAGTAATTAAAAATTTCAATAATACAACATATCTTAAGATAATTTTAATTTAAAAAACGAAAACAATAATCATTTTTCTCTCAAAGCTCACTCAACAATACACTATAGAATTCAAAATTCTCTAAAACTATATGCACATTTCTAAGAAAAGCTTTCCCAACAACCCAAGCACCCTGAAAATTCATTCTCCTCTCCACAAAGTACCCTGAAAATCGCATTACATCATCATCCTTCGCTTCGAAAGAAATCAATTCCTCCTCTCAAAGTTATACAACACACTCTCCTTCCGCTAAGCTCCTTGCATCGTCTTACTCACGCCTCCATAATACATAATCTGGCCTGCTTTCAGCCGTCTGCTCGCTGGCCTGCCAAAACGGAGGAGTCTGCTCGTCTCCCGGTAGATGCACCTGCCCCAAGGGATTCACCGGCAACTACTGCCAAATAGGTGAGACATAATCGTATTAAGCTCACCGAGAATTTCCCATCGAGCGAGGCGTGGAAGCGCAAGAGAGATGGTACAAAGAGCGCGAGTGGGACAGTTCGAGCGGGATATATAGGAGGGTGTTCTATACGATCAATTTCGAGCGCGACTGGTGATGAACTGTGCAGGTGGGGGTGGAGAGTCGCTCCTTAAAACTACGCCGCAAGTTTGACGGAAACGATGTGTCGTTGCGGGTGGTGAGAGGGAAGTTGTTAATTTAGTTTCGGGAAGTAGATCAAACGCTAGAGGGCGTTTTTATAGCTCGACGAAGTGGTTTAGAAGAAAGCTGCGGTGGGGGTGGAAATGGGTACTGTATAGTTTCGTGTATAGCAAACAATTTCAATTTCTGTCTAAATTTAGATACTTGTGTAAGGTTCGTACTTACTATTAGTTTTTATTGATATTTATATTAAAATTGATAGTAGATGAGAAAATATCCAGTAAGAGGATCGAAAGAGTAAAATCTAAAAGGAAAATCATTTTCGCATTCTACGTATTTATTTGTTAAAATAAAAATTAATACTAATGTTAAAAAATTTATAGGGTAACAAACAAATAAATTTGCAACTCAACTTTCATCAACTGATAAGAATTTTTTATCGGTCTTACAGTTGTATAAATTAAATTAATATTAATATTAATGCTCAACTTAATTAATTAATACTCAACTTTCATGTTTGAATACACTGAAAAAATGTTATAGAATTAAGTAAAGCAGACTTGTTTCAAGTAAATATTATTGGTCTTAAGCAAATGTTACTTGAAATACTCGTAACCCAATGCTCTCATTTTTACAGTAATAGACAGCTATATGCATAAGACGCACCAGCAATACTTCAAATCGCTACAAAAACCCCATTCAAAAAAAAGCACATCAAAATGTTTTAATAACCCTCCTGTCAATAAAATACCTACCAACCATATCTCCCGAATTTTTACTCATACTGGCGCCCATAAACCGTCAACGTAATCTGCACACTCGCGCATCTCTCCCATCATGATTTACGCCCGTTTTGATAATAAATTTATAATCCAGTTTACGACACACACGACGACGACCGCTTCCAACTTAATTACCGCACAGGCACACCGGACTTTGCTCTCTAGCGCGCTCGTGTAACTATATCCATCCCTGCACGTGAGCGCTCCTGTATATATATCGTAAACATTAAAATCTCGACTATAGTCTTCCGACGCCGTCTAATTCAATATGCCGCACAGCAGCAGCAGCAGCCGGGACCACACCGTCAGAAGCACGTGCATGCATACAGCGGGAGCGCACACGTCCGGCGCAATCAATTAATCGCAGGCTCTCCAATTTATGATCGATTCCGCGAGGATCTTGAGATTAATGGCCTCGTGCGTGCGTGGGTGTGTGTGCGTCGATAATTCGAGCAGAGGGATACTCAGCGACAGAAATTAAACATAAATTAGCGGAGAGTGGCGTGGAGCTGGTTGGGGTGGATGGGAGTTGTGGGTGGTGCGCGGGGTTTTGTGGTTTGTATGTGGGGCGGGATATAAGTGTGCGTTTGACAGTTTGTTTGAATAAAAAGGGATATAGAATAGTTAACAAATGTAGAGGCAGATAGTTTAAATATTTACTGTGTTTATTGTTATATAATATCGAACTAAATTATTAAAACAATTTCTGACTTTCATAATATAACTTTTTCGCTCATATTTCAGAAAATTAATTAGTGAAAATTAAACGTAATCACGCCATTTGTCAGACGAGTATATACGAAAC
Source organism: Torymus auratus (assembly GCA_900474315.1). Lineage (NCBI taxonomy): Eukaryota > Metazoa > Arthropoda > Insecta > Hymenoptera > Torymidae > Torymus > Torymus auratus. The sequence goes on from UXGD01005892.1 coordinate 12,369, forward strand.
ATTTCGAGCGCCGAATTAAACCGGGAACTTGTGAGGCTAACGACGCAAAGAAAGAACGAAAGTCGTATGTATATACCTATATATAAAGAGAAAGAGAGAGAGAGAGAGAGTCGTTACTCTCAGAACTATTTCGCCGGATACAGAGTCTAACGATCCGCAGCTGACGTACCTACTATACCTACTACCTCCACGCCCCCCGAAGAGTTCCGCGGAATCGCGAGATAATCGAGACACACGTACATATACACACAACTAGGGCACAGCAGCGCAGCGGCAGTATATATCGTTAGACGTAATTAAATCGGCTGCAGCAGGCAGCTCGCGACAATCCGCGTGAGCGCTGCGCCGATCGATGGTCACTTGTGCCCGGGAATTGTCGTTCCTCTTTTTCGTTTTTTTTGCCCTTTTTTTAATTGGACACTCGATTCATTTTTGTTTTGCCCCCTGTCGCGGCTCTCGTAATCACGCGTAAGTATAGTGGGTAGTTGATCTTAATCTGCGCGCGCTTTGCATTGATTTTGTTGGCGATCGCGGAATTATGATGAATAATACACTCGTGGCGGAAAAAAGAAATGTGACGGTGAGTGGGAGGAAAAGTGCGGTTATTGAGAATGCCATAATTTTAAGAGCAATCTCGACGGTATATAGGAAGTAATCGGAAGTGAATATAGCGAGAAAACTCGATAGAAAAAAAGAGGAAATAAAATGTAGTTATAAAGTAACGTGCACTGATTTTCCATTTAATTAGATTTTTTAACTGTTCATTGGTTTGGAAATTAGAGTGACACATTGAAAACTACTAGATGTCTCTATTTTTCTTGATTTAAAATTGTTATAATAGTTTAATAAACAAAGAAAAGATATTTTTAATTTGTTCTTTTTAAATAAACTATATTGACTATAGAAATATTATATTTAACGTAATATCTGTGGTGATATAGAAAAAGGGCTTAAGTCACTTGAAGAAGGTTACGAGAAATCATATGGTTTAAATGTTAGAATATAATGGAATCAAATAAACAGCCCCGCTTTTAAACTATATTTTTCTCAAAGAAATTTATCTGTAGGTGTTGATATCTATATCTAGATGTTGAAATGGATATCGTACAATGCAAAAACTACTGTAACTCTACTTTTGAAAAAAGTGAACTTAAGTCCTTTTTCAATA
>UXGD01005893.1:0-13535 GCA_900474315.1 Torymus auratus
AGATTTTCGTCTCGTGTGACGTTTACACCCGAGCGAAGCGAGGGTGGAAAGGCACACGAGACGAGAATCTCTTTCCCCAACATGTATCGTACAGAACTTTTTGATACGTACAGCGCTTTTTGCCAAGCGTGTGGGAAATCGAACTTCCCGCACGGAAAGAAAATGTTGACCGGTTTTGGGGGACGCGTAAAGTTGAAATAAATTCTGGATTTCCTCATATATTACACGCCACATACATTCATAAATTGACTCACCATTGTCCGGGAGCTTACTCTTGAAGGTCGACCGCAGGTGGTCGATGATGGAGTCGAGGGCCCCACGCCGACCGCCGCTACCCGCGCGGACGACGATGCCCGTCTCGCTGGGGTTCTCCGCCCGCTCCGGATCGTCCGCCAGGTTGCCCTGTCGAAACATACACCGAATAATATTATTTTTTTTACATTTCAATATAATTGAGTGTCACATATACATATGCGTGTGTTTTTCTCGATAGATAACGTATAAGCCGAGGTTATGTACCAGAGATATCCAGCAACGGCGGCAACAGATGAAAAAGCTTCCGAAAAAGCTGCGGCCGCATAAACAAGACGTTAATTCGTGCGATAAGGAGGTAATGGAAGGCCGTGTTTCGATGATTTTGATCTGGCGCGGTGGATATACTTTTTAGAAGTCAAAGAAATTAGCTTCTATACTCGCTCGATAAGTGTGTATATATGTATATATGTCTACAGGGGACTAGGCAAATAAAGCACATCTTGGTAAGTTATTGCCGTCGGCGTGTCTCTTTGTAGATATTCGTTTCAACACTGATTTCAATTAGATTTGAAATATAACTATTAGACACAGGGAACATTTGATTTATCAAGATGTTATGTACTGGTTTACGAGCTTTATATGGAAATTTAATTTGAAAAAAAAACTTTCTTCGATGGAAATGATTTCGTGCTTTTCATATGCGACAGAAAACGGATGAATTAAAGGTTTTAAGATTAATTAAATAGTATTTCCAATTTTTCTTAAAACAATTTAAGGGACAAGGACCCATTTTATACAAATTACTACATTTAATCATTTAATTTTCCAGATACATCTCAATATAAATTTTCATGTTTCTCAAAATGTACAGATATATTATATACATACGCACTCTCAAGAATTGAAAAACCGAGCTACTGACACTCAGTAATTACAAAAAATAAAAAAATGTAGCATGAAATTCTATAAAAATGAATAATTGCAGGTGAGTATAATATATGGTTCATTGAAGCACAGTGTATCCCTTTTAATTGACCCTCTGTCAATTATTCACATACTCCAACCTGTTCTCAATAACCATAATCATTACCACTAAACCGCAAAAATCATAGAACAAACTTGACTTAATCCAACTTCATAAGAACTCTCTCTACTTCACCAGCATACTTACATTCCTAACCGCACAACAACCCAAAGCCATACCGCTCCAATTCCACTCACCCGCCACCTGTCTCCACACATCCACAGCTCTGACCCGCGCCACTCTCCACAAATACACATACGTACACTTTAAAGATCGCGCAAGAGGCCCTGAATTGCCGCACAGAAAATATGCAAAAACGCGACTATTTCACACACTCACATATATACACACATATAAACTCAGAGTTTCGCAAGTGAATCGTGCGATATTAATGCGAGCGCGCCGCGCGATTATTCAAAGCTCCCGCGCTCTGATACTGACACATGCGCCGGGAAATTCGTAAAGCCGCGAGCGTTCGCGCGCGAAAAATTAAATCCGCGCGTGCGGAAAACAAGTATTCGCGACGTCTATATATCTCTTTCAATCTCCACGGTTACGAAAGCCGGCTCCCTGAAATTTTCATACAAAAGTCGTGACACACGCGCTCCTGCTACCGCTCGGTACATACATCCACCTATACACGTGTATGATTTCTCTCTCTCTTCCCCTTCTCCCGGAGAAACAACTCAATTTGTTCGGCGAGCCTCGCACAATGCACTCTCTCTCTCTCTCTCTCGTGTCTGCGCACATACCTCTCTTTCTCTACCCGACCAAAGAGAGCATCGAAAAACACGCAACAGCAGCAGCAGCAGCGGCAGCAGTAACCGCTCGCGAAAATAGAAAAGCTTATATAGGATATATGCCCCGATAGCATCGGCCCCGCGGTTTATCCGCGCGTTCGCTGCGTTTAGCATTTTAATGGCCAGGAAGCCGCGCGCTCTCTCTCTCTCTCTCCCTTTTCCTTTTCCCCGCGAGGCTATGTGCTCCACCTAGTAAAAGCGCCCTTCTCTTTCGCTGCATCCTCCGCGACCGGTTTTTCAACGGCAGCGCGGCGGCTACTGCGCCATTAATGAAAAACTCGACGCGAGGAGAGAGAAAGAGGGAGAGAGAGAGGGAGCCGCGTGATTGCCGCGGAAGGGTGAGTAAAAGAGAGAAAGAGAGATAGCTACTGTAATTAGTAATTGCCGGCCGCGAGGCCAATTAAGTGCAGCAGCGCGCAAGTGCAAGCGTAAGGATGAGGTATGGTGGTGTTGCGATGTACCAAGCCACCGAATTTCGCTGTGAGCGATGTGTTTAAAGCGCGAATGCAGAGGACTGATTATGGGGTTCACGTGTGTGCATGCGTATGTGTAAGGTTTATGGGTGTTGCAAGTATATATGTGTGGTATAATGGCGGTTGAATCAAATGCGCGTCGGGACAGTTTTGATGAGGTATCGAAATTATTATACTTTTGGTGGGAGAAATTGCTGGTGTGGGGAGAGGGGATAAATGTTTCAAGGATTCACTGCGAGGGGGGATGTTGAAATTATTGTAGATTTTAATTTTTACAGCTGATAAAAACAGACTTAAATGTACTGATTTTCATTGTAGAGCATAATTAAAATTATGCTCAAACTATTAAGAACAAGCTAATAAGTCAATCTTATAAGATTTTGAAATAAATATCGGTATCATAGTAAAAGCGCTTAGAAAAAACAATCATTTATACTAATGATACTTTTCATTAACTGGGTTATTAATAATTCTCAAGGTTGAAGCTTTTTCTTTTATCAAAAAAATCAATTTCAAAAGAGCCCATAAATACACAAATAAACAGAGCACGTTCACCTGTTCTGCGGCATTCAGGGCTCGATATTTTCGCATAATACCCCACCCTATCTCAAATTCACTTACGAATATATTATACCAACTGTACATATATTGCTATATTGCCTTTCTAGTAAACAACGTACACGTCTTATTTAAGATTATTCCCTGCCCCCTCTTATACCACCACATTATTCCTTTTGCACACTTTCGCAAACGTATATATAAAACCTGCGCATGCACACGCAGCGTCCGAAAAGCGTCTCGGTGCATTCACCCTACCACACTCCCGTTTTCTTTATTTTTCTCTTTTATTATATACTCTCGGTCTTTCGGGGTGAGCGAATAAGTCCGGTAAATTAATATAAAGAAGCTGCAGCGCGGCGCATCGAGATAAAAATCCGCTCACGCGAGCAACTGACCGACCGAACTCACCTCCAGCTCCTCCTCCCCTTGCCGAAATATCGCATACATGCTCTTCTCCCTCTCTCGTTTCTATACTCGTTCGGTTCTCTCTGCACGCACGGCCGGACGTATAAATATCAGACGCGCTCCCGCGGGTGAATATAAAAGGTGACGGGCACGGCGGCCCAAATAAACCACGCCGAAAATCACCGCGCTAAGTTGGAAAACCGACCGACCGCGACTACCTGCTGCGCGCGGATTAAAGGAACGCGCGTGCAAAAAAAGGACGAATAAGAAACGCTCCTCCCGTATATATACTCGCCCGAGAAAGAGAGAGAGAGAGATAACGAAGTAGCGCGGGGCAATTAAATCTCAGGCGCGCGCGAGCGTAATGAATTCGCGGCGTAGGCGCCAATCGGAAAAATATATATATACGCGGGGTCCGGAGGAGACGTGCGTGCGTGCCTGCGTATGTGTGACCCGGCGCGAATTATTAGCGAATTTGCATGTTAATGGAACTACTACCGCTCGCGCCAGAATAAGAGCAGGCCGAAAGAGGCGGCGGCGGCTGCCGGTTTTGCTTCTGTGCGGAGGGGGATACCGGATCGCGAGAGGAAATTTTTCCTTTTTTTTTTCTTTTTCGAGAGGGACCGAAGGATATAATACGCTACCGTATGCGCGCGCAGTCAGGGAGTGAGTATTATATATTAAGGCGCAAGTGTGTGTGTGTGTGTAGGATGCTGTGCGACATTCCGCAAGATTGAGTTATCAGTGCGCGCGCGCGCGGAGTTTATAATATTATGGAGTTTATTTTGTTTTTTCTTGATCAGTTGAAAAACAGCGACTATAACATGCTGCGCAAAACGCTTTGTAAACATGTACGCGGCGATTCGCGTCACGTATTATGTGCGATGCGAGAGTTTGATACTATAAAGTCGATGCGTATTATACTCTAGATTACACGAAAATTGCTTATATAGAGAGGGAGACGATTTTATATACGCATCATATACGCGTAAATATTTTGGTAGCTCGAGTCTAATTTTAAAAATGCGCTGATGCTGATAATAATAATAATTCCCGATCGTATTTTTAATACCCTGCTTGTTGTATATTTCGAGGAAAATGCATAATATGCACACGCAGATACTACAGAGCGTTCAGTGACGTCAAGCCCATCCTTGCCCAACTTTTCATTCACGCGTGTATAGAGCTTAGCTCTAGCTCCGAATACATCTCGAGAAACATTATACACGCACGTGTATGTATATATTTACACGCGGGGTAGTACGTTAATAGCTCAATTATATACCCCGTCAGCGTTTTTCCAATCCAATTAAATCCACGCCTGCGTAATTGGCAACGATCACGGTTCAATACGAGGAGGAGGTCTCTCTCTCTCTCGCCCTCTCTATTTCTGGCACACGCAAACACGGCACCGTTAACCCGGCGGCGACGCGACATTTGACTCTTATACTCTACAAAATACGCCTACTCCTACATACACAGACACGCCGCGCGCCATCGATAAACTCGCGCAGTAAACTCGTGTGTGTGTCGCCCCCTCTTTTTCACTCAAAGAGAACATTCGCTATTATATAGCTCATGTGCGCGCCTGCGCCTCGGAAATAGAAAGTCGCAAAAGAGAGGGCTGTTGATGTATACACGTCGCGGGCGCTGCAAAGAAATCGAGAGAGAGAGGTTATTTCGGGTGAGGTCAGAGGCTGAGTGAGAGAGAGAGAGAGAGGTAAGAGGAAAGAGAGATGGTCAGCCTCCTACGAGTTCTGGAATACCGCCAGACGCTGCTGCTGCTCTCGGGACGCACCCACGCGAAACCGCCAAGTATATCTCCACCGATGCGCGGCATTTGGGTCTTGCTCTCGCAGCTCTTAGCTTGCAGCGCTCGGTTGGCATCGAAAATACATCGATGCGAGGGACAGAGTAAGACGCGGAAAGAGAGAGAAGTCGCGGGGGATTATATATAATAGAGTATAAGTTCCTCCGAGGTGTGGTATACTGTACTACTGAGGATATGGTGGCTTGGATGAAGTTGTTATGCGCGGCGCGGGTTATTGAGGAAGCTGTTATTATAGCTGCGTGGTGTGAGAGAGGGTCTGTGTTTCCTTGAGTCTAGAATTATTATGAGAAGTTTATTAATAACGCGTATAGGCTTTGGAACGTGTACGACATGCAGGTCGCGTGTAATATTCTCTCTGAAGTTATGAATTAGTGGAAAAACCACTAATTATTAGTTAAAATTTATCCACTAATTGAATTTTAAAGAGTAGAGAATGCACATCGAAAAAGTGTATTTATCTTATGTAGTAATAGTAATAGTACAATTAATTTATTGTCAAAATATAAGTTTTACAAACATCTGAGAAAACGTGTATAAATATTCGTATTGATAAACATTTCAAAATAGCGATTATTGGTTTTTCGTTTCGAAAATGAAATACGTTTGGATTTAAGGGTGCCAGCTGGGGTTAGACCTGAAAATTTAAAAATCATCAGTTCAAATTGAAGGTAATATAATTTTATAATTATAGGCTACTTTTCCAGCAGGAGGTATTTTATCAGAATGGTAAAATGTTAAATGGATATTTTTTTTTTCAGAAAATATACTATCGTTGAAATTATTTTTCGAATCCGATACTACTGTTAATTCCGAACAAGAGTTATTCAGAACACGCAAATAATTTTTTTCGAAAAGAAAATATCAGAAAAATTTGCGTCTGTAAAAATTGAAAACAGATTAGATGAAATTATAAAAATACTCTTTACTAGAAAAATAAAATTTCAAAAAATCTGAAACGTTCATTCCTATGCTATTTTCAGCTCATTTCTCGACATTTTAGCGTTTCTAAATCACTGCATTTTCTTCCATTTAATTGTTAGGTAGAAATGGCATTCAAAAAATTGACATGTCATGTATCATATCGACGGCTGAGAGGAATGACCCGCTAATTTAGCGAAGGCTTTGAGAACCATCTAACTCGGCGAAGGTTTTAAAAATCCTCTAATTCAGACGCGTTTTTTTTATAACACGGTGTGGCCTAAGTCCGCACTTAGGTCACGCATATCCGTGACTTAAGTAGTCGATTATTGCACTGTGTTTATCGCACTCGCTATACGCTCGCGTGCTAACGCCATGGTGCACAAATGGACTGCTTAAGACACGAATAGGCGTGACAGCGGACTTAGGTATGATACTATAAAATAGGATACGATACTTATAACTTAAGTGGCCCACTACACGACATGAATTGTCGCCCTCGCTGCGCTTTGTATTTATTATATGCGTGTGGCCCGAGGTCGTTTTTTGGGACAACGGTCAACTTTTGGGACATGAAATCTCCGAGCGACAAATTAGCGACAAAATCTAGATAGGCCAAACCCGGTGTCGTTATCGTCAATTGCTGAGAAGATACAACGTAGTGGCTTTTCCAGCTTAATAGACGTAAATGATGTTTTTTTTTCTTCAGAAAAGTCTCCCGCTTAGTCCATCATAGATATATTTTAGAATACTATGGATTTTTTTTCAAGTGAATCCCTTTAAAACTCTTCAGAATCATGTGGTAAAGCAATTTTGGACATATAAGACTCATAAGTTCATTCCAGCTATCCGAAGGAAAATTTTATACGCATGGGTGCATAAATTATATAATTATAGCCTTCAATTTTCTCGTTTAACCCTCACTGGCCTCCCTAATAAACCATGGCCAGTTTTATTCGCTTTAAAAGACTTGTTTTTAAAAATTAGTGATATCACAGATAAGCCAGCATTTAAAGAATGCCTAGAAAATCTGGTGTTTCTAGTTACAAAAATATTATAAGAAAGAAAATCCGTTGGAGAACCAACCAACTCTGCGTATATCGTGTATCAACTTCCCGTAACTTTCGTTTCTATTAATTTATTTTATAGATTTAGTGTTTTATATACGCGCCCCGTATCGTGGGCCAATCAAATTTTACACGTTCATTTCAAATCGACCAATCACAATCATTAGAGGTGACAATTTCAAGTCCATCTCTTTTGTGTATAGAAAAATAGCTTTATAACGAAGATTTAAATAAAACTTCCATTGTTTAATAACTATAAGCAATTGGAAACAATTATTTCGTAACATTCCAAGAATACAAACTTCAGACCCATCTTTTATAGGTACATGAAAAATGTCATCACTTTGCTACTTTACACACCCTTCCCGCAAAAACCACACCACTACACAGCATCTCTTAAACTCCCCACAAAATGAACCTTTCAAACATCGCAGCCTCGCCAATAACCGTATCGACACAGCCTCCTCGAAATAGCGCACAGCGCCGATCCTCTACAACACGGAAGTACATAAGTAAACCTCTCCATCTCTCCACCTACACGACAGAGCGAAAACCTCGCGCGCACGCAAAAAAAAGCCCCGCCCGCCTAAGCACACTACTATACTCTATATACCTCTATATATCCACTCTCGTATCGCTCTCTCTCCGCTCGGCTAATTTAAACGCGAACGGCGGGTTAACGCGCAAATAAATTTGCGCTCGAGCATGTACAGCGGCCGCGAGGCGACCTTGCGTGTCGACGGCGGCGGCCGCAATATCCCTCCCTCTCCATCTCTCTCTCTCTCTCTCTAAGCAAAAGTCCATAGCGGAGAGCAGCGGCTACTATATACCTACTATATATATACACGTGCACACGGCAACAATGCGCGCAGCCTCGTTTCTTTTTTCTCCTCCTTCTATTCTCCGCCTCTCTCTCTCCTCGCCTCCTTCCTTTTTTTTCATCAATCTCGGCTGGCGCGCGCGCGTATATCCTTTATCTCGCCTTTCCATCTGCGCGCCGGTAGTAAGTCTCTCGCGCGCGCGCGTGCGCAAGCGTGCAGGTGCACGGATGCAGGCTCCTGCTGCCGTGTTACAGCTATCTCTCGCGTGCTGCTGCAGCGGCGGATGACCGAGAGGCTGCAGTGCCAAGGATGATGATACTGGCAAGCGTGTATGGACGGCGGGTTTTGGAGGGTCGCGAGAGAGGATATATATATATATTCGTGAGGCGATCAGCGAAGGTGGAGAATTTATGGGAATTTCAAGGCATTCGGAGGGTGATTTGGGGTTTAACGATATTTGGGTTTGATTTGTGGGATGTATTATATATTTAAATGTATATAAATGGTATAAGGTAATTCCAAGTCACGCGTCGTATCATTTTATTTTTTAATCGTGATTTATTCGCTGACTGAACAAATATATTCATAATTTTAAATAATATATTCGTGTAGAAAAGTATATCGTTTGAGAAATTTTATTTTGTGTTTTCGTAAAAGGCGCTTGTCTGAAAGGGTATAAACCGCGCTTTTACCGTTGCCATGTATTTCATTGCGTGAATATCTGCGTTTTATTATAGATTTATAAAATATGTAAAATTTATGTATAATTAATATTTTAATCAATACATCAACGCTTTCAATTGGGAAAGAAAATTTCGTATAGTTTCGTTGATTCCCAGAAAAAGGCAGCTTGTAGAGAACGATCATGGTGCAATCGGTTTACAAAACTGGATAAAAAGAAATAAAACCTTTAATACCAATTAATTTTTTCCACAAAATTTTATCAAATCCACTAATCTTTAACCAAAAATACCAAAAATTCTTATTCCTCCATTACTTCGTCCCACCGAAACCCAGAAAATAGCACCACAGCCTGTGTATGTGACGACCCCGCGAAAATAAATCGCAGCAAAACCACTCCCTCACCTATACACGCTTGTGCGCGTGCAGTCATCTCCTCCTTCATTAAAGACTTCACCTCCCTATACTACAGTCGCGCGGCACGCAACCTCTCTCTCCCCGGTATAATTAATTACTCCTCTCGGCGCGACGTCTCTTCCGAAACCGATCCATTTCCCTCTCCCCCACGCCATCCGGTCAAAGGCTGCTGCTGCTTCTTCTGCTTCTCTCTACACGCGTATATAGAAACGGGAAGCTGCTGCCTGGCGGCGACGGAGGAACGGTTGCGCGAGCATAGGCGCTCGCTCGCTCTCGCGAGGTCGGGGTGAACGCCCAACGCTTTAAAGAGAGCAGGCCGGCCGCGCTGTGCAGCGGCGGCCGATGCGCCTCGCCTCGTCTCGCCTCACCTCGTTTCTCTCTCTCTTCTCTCTATACACTCGCGCGTGTAGCCGCGGAACGCGAACGCGCTGGACCGAGAGAGAGAGGAGAGAGAGAGTTTGTATAATAAAAAGGAGAGAGAGAGCGACCGGAATGAGAAATTCAAATCGGGGGAGGGCTATTTTCGTAAACGCGCCTTAAATTCCGGCTAATAATTGGCCAGTCGAAGAGCGACGCGAGCGGGGCGGAGAGAGAGAGAGAGGGAGCGGATGCACGCTGGAATTATGCAAATCGCGAGGTGCAGCAGAGAGTTAGATCGCGCACGCGCGCACGCCTGAGGGTAGTGCGAGGAGAGAGAGAGAGAGGAGAAAATGAAAATGACGAGTAAGAGAGTCTCCGGGGCGAATAAAAATAGTGAAGGAGAGAGCATAAATGAGTTTTTGCCTGGGTATATAGGGGGTCGATTATGCCCGGGCGACCCGCGCGGCGGCCCGATTCGGATCGCCGATTAGTCTTTTGGCGAAGAAAGCGAGGGCGAAATAGGGAGGGAGAGCTACTTTGCATTATGGGTTATGCGTCGTGAGGGGGATACAGTTAGTGATAGGCCGTAATTAAATTTGATTGCGTACACGCGCAAGGAGTTGTTCGCGTTAATAATGCGAATTATTTAAAGTTTTTTGCACGCGCGAGGCGCGTCGTCGACAGTCTGTGATTATATATATACATTTTTGTGGCTGTTAATATAGGATCGTGTTGTGATATTATGGATGGCGCACGTGTTCGAGTGTGACTGCTGCTGCGGCGTTGTTGTTGTTGTTGTTGAAACAAAAAATTTTAACTATATTTATAAGTATATTTCGAATGCAGAAGTGCAGTGAGTGGCAATAAGGCTTTAGGCGATTTTGAAACTGGTCTTTGCGCTGGCTGCTGCACGTATACTGTTTTTTTTTCTATATACTGAACTCGTTCTGATCTGCGGACGCGCGTGGAAATATATATAATATATACCTGAGAAATATGGAAATATATGCTTTATCTGTTATTCAAACGAATACCATAAATAATTTTTTTAAGCGTGCAGTATACTCGATCGTATTCTGTAGTAATTAATCAAATTAATGTATTTCCATGTATCTCGATGTCATTTATTTAACGTTCAATATGCAAATTCAAATAGTAAATGTAGTAATAATATATACGCACCATACGTGCACTATAATAATGTAAATAAAACAATGAAACATTTGAACCAATACATTAATGCATATATATCTATACACATTCTACTACGAAATCATTATAAACGCGGTCGCCAAAATTTCTCAACGCCGAACCAATTAAACCTATACTTTCTTACGTGTATTATACATACACCTCTACCCGCAGGTATATACAATACACAATACACCTTTATACCCACACTGCACTCACACAAGCTACAGCCTATAATACACCTCGTGCGCGGACGCGGTGCAGAGGTCAAAGATAAGCACCGGCGATAAGCGCTCGCTCGCTAGCTCGGGTTCTCTCGCGTCGCTCATGCAACAAGGTAAAATAGCAGCGCGCGCAGGTGTTCGCGCGCTATGTGTGTGTGTGTATTATAATGCGCGGTGTGCGATAACGAGGCTGCTATACGCGCCGACGCGGCTCGCGCCTATCTTATCTCTCTCTCTTTCTCTTTCTCTCCTTTTCTTTCGAAACGCATCGCGCGCGTGCCGCGAGATATAATAGGGCGAGACGGAGCGAGTGAGCAAGCGGCCGAACAATAACTGTTATATGTGCGCGGTGAGTGCAGAGGTGGGAGGGGTGCAGAGACTGAGAGAAAGAGGTGTATGTGTGTGTGTCGGTGGTTTGAGGGGAAGGGTGCAAAGGGTCAGGTGCAGGAAAAGGTGTTGGAGAGGCAGAAGGGGGAGCGTTAGAGTGGAAATTTTATGTATCGCAGTAGTAGATGCTTTTTTATACAGGTTGGGTATATATGGTGAAGGTGAGGTTGAGATACCAGTGATGAAATTTTTACTGTATATATCTTTTGAAACATTTATTGTTATACTCTTATAATGAAATATATGTAATTGAGTTGACAAATAAATAATGTCGTGCATTGTTGTCGACTCTTCCGAATGATTTTTGGGAAAATAATTTATGACACGTTAGCATTGATCGTGTTAAAACATACCTATATATGCAACGATTTGCAACTATATAAGCTTCGTTTGCTTACTTGTTATGTTAATTTAAGGATGCTTATGACAACTGCGTAAAATAAGTGCATATTATGAATACATGAACAAACAAATTTTAACTTAAGGCGTCCTCAAAATGGGTTTTCTTCTTTATCATATCGAAAAAGTATTCGGGAAAAAACGCATATAATTAAAAACCTCCTTGTGAGACATTTATTTTAAAGATGAAAATTTTTAAGAAAATGGTAAAAAAATCCATTTTTATTAAATTTCACCTATTTAGCCCAAAAACGTCCTAAACAAAAGTTAAAAAATGTTGATTCTTTCAAAAGTCATAAGAGTTTAAAGAAGTTTGGGCGTCGAAAAGGCATATAGAAATACATAAATTACAAAAATCGGCGGCCTCGACTTTACGAGCATTTTTATGTCTTTTCGACGCTTAACTTTAAACTTTTATTACTTTTGAAAGAATCAACATTTTTTTAATTTTCGAAAAAGGTAAATGAAAGCTCTTTTTTCTGGTATCATTTACTTTTTTTAAACTGTGTATAGGACGTTTCTGGGCTAATAAATGGCTGAGGTTTAAAAAGAAAAAGAGGACTTTTTTTGCCATTTTCTTAAAAAATTTTAGTCTTTGTTTTTAATTGTACACGATTTTTTCCATTTATAAGTACTTTGTACTCTGAGAAAGAAGAAAACCCGCGTACGAAAGGTGTACCATCAAACAAAAAATTTGAGCAGTTTTGACCGGTATTGATTTCTACCGGAACACATTTAAAAAATACGTAAATTAAAATAGCAGTCTTACTGTATGCTCTTAAAATATTGATTCATCGAATATCGAATAATATTCATTTATCTCAACCAAATATTCCAAACGACGATAAAAATGCACCACTATTCTGTACCTGAACTAATTCTCGACCATCACGTCTTATACAATAACTTTCGATAATTTTCTAAAATCCTCGTCCAACATATACCTATACTCCCATGAGTCAATCGCGCGCGCATCCTCGTTCAAATCATCACAAACAAAAGCCTCGAACAGCGAATCTTATTCACCGAGCGGCGGCGCTAAAATTTATTAGTCGACTTTTCCGGGACACCATCCGCACAAAGGTGCATAAGCGTACATAGACAACAACAACAACACGCGCGCGACCTCTCGCTTAATTAGTTTCTATTATACTTATATAACGGAATTTATAATCATGCTCGTGTGTCTCGTTCGACGCCGCACGCATAGAAGTATATACCTATGCGCAGAGCGCGCGCGTCAGCGTCATTTTTAAGTTTAGTGGGTGACAAATCACGACTGCAATAACACACCGGCGACAAAATTTATCTAGCGCTCGTGGCCTTTTCGTTATCTCCCTCTTTTTCTTTTTTCGCTTCTAGCTGCCGTGTGCAGCTCGAGCGACGTTTGTGCCACGATTTGCAACGTGTTATACCTGTGTGTATATGCAAGATGAGTATATTGAATTTTATTGTTGTTATATGCATGTGTTTTGGTGGGTATAAATAAGTATAATGCAATTTTAAGTTGGATTAGATTTCAGCGCTAAGCATATAAGCCTAGTCGCAGACTAACATTCTTATCTAATTTTTATTTTATATTTTTTATTTTTTTATTTTTCGACCTTCTCACACTTCTCTGGATATATATATATATATATAAGGTAACTGGGGGTATTTATTTTTATTTTTTTATTTTTCGACCTTCTCACACTTCTCTGGATATATATATATATATATAT
>UXGD01005894.1:0-13534 GCA_900474315.1 Torymus auratus
TAGGAAGTATAATCTATATATACCTACGGATTTTGGCATCAAATTTTCCTGGAAAAAAAGAAGATTCAGTTACCTATATTTTCATCAATATGTATCAAAATTTCTAAGAAAATAAGCTCAAATAGAAGTTCCTAAATCTTTGGAAATGCTTGATGGATTTTCATAGGACAAGGCTTAAATTCTTTGTATTTGGAGCAGTTATGGTCCTAAGAGTTGCAAATGTAAAAATTATTATAATTCGAGTAAGTAACTTTTGAATGCTAAAAATTACAAAAAACTAAAATAAATCTTTTAATCAAGCACTTTAATATGGTTTTTTCAAATCTAAAAATTACTTACTCAAATAATTTTTATATTTCAGACTCTTTGGGTCCATAACTACAGAAAAGAGGAACAAAGAATTTAAGCTTTGTCCCATGAAAATCCATCGAGCAGTTTCGGAGAAAAGTTACATCAAAGTTAAAATATTGAAAATGCTGTGTTTTTGCCTAAAATGGATTTACACCATTTGTACCTTGGCTTATTTTCTCAGAAATAACGCCTTTTTGTAGTATGTATTACTTCAAATTATGTCCACCATTTGATACCAAAATCCTCATGCATATACGACCCCCTGCACTGCAGTCTTCCAAAATAAATTCATATTGCCTATTTAGCACTCGAATGCGTGGCGAAAAATTTTGTCAACAAAGCTACAAAAATCTTATTTGATTTCTATTTAGGCTGCGCTAAAAAAACGTCAAATTAAAAACCTCATTTCACACTATGGAATCAAATACAATTGAACAGACATTTCATATCACGGTCAAGTACAGATTCTATTGTAAATAACAGTTCAGATTGTTGTTATTGACGATTAATAAAATAAAATAAATGTAGCACCAAACTCAACAATTTATTCATGCGTATTTGTACTACCTCAACCGTTTTCTAAAACCAAATAAACGTTATCCTACCAAACATCTCACCAAAATCAGACTCTCCCTTTAACAATAAATTACCAGTCATTCTCACAAACAGATCACCCAAAACGCCCTCAGGTAAAACATGACTTTTCACCTCAACCTCCACACCACTCCTTCCGTACCCTAAACAAAAATCCCTCAACATACACACCTCTCGCAAAACTGCGCCCCTTGCCCAAAACAAACGACCCTCTCCCTCTTCGAACTCGACGATCGACGCACCTGCGAGGAAGAGTTACCCCTACATACACATTCGCATACTTTTCATCATTCCCTCTCGCTCGCACTCACACAGCCATCCCTGGCAAGGGCCACGTGGTGAGGCGCGCGCGGAACAATCGACGGGGTGACGTCATCGGGCCGTGAGCCAATCGGCCGCCGGCTCCATTCAAACCCGGTGGTAGCAGCGGCGGCGGCGCGGGTATAGCGCGCAGCCGCCAGTCTATATGCGCGCGCGGAAGAAGAGAGAGAGAGAGAGGGCGCGAAGTCGCTCCTCCTCGAGTCCGCGCGCCCGACTGCAGTTCGTCCTCGACCACTGAGGCCGACGCGCGAGGCTGCTTCCGCTCTCTATCTCAACTCTCTTCTTTCTTTCTGCTTCTTCGTACCGTGTAGCAGCACTTTGGCTTTGTTGTTATTTTTTTTTTTTTACTATCGTCTCTGTACTTTGACTTTGCGCTGCGTTCATTCATTCACTGTTCTTTTAACTCATGGTTTTCGAATTCGTGGAATTTTTGTTTCTTAAAAAGTGATTTAGGCACGGTTTCTGGTTCCAATTTTTTTTGCATGATTTTGTTTTTCTTCTTTTCATCCTCGATGTTTTTACGCTGGCTCGGCTGGGATTTATATTCTTTCTGGTTTCCGAGACGCTTGCATGACACTTTTTATTATATGCTCCGGAAATATTTGCACACCATGCTGCCTTCTCATATACATATCAGTATGTGAAATGAGGTTACACGAATTTTCGTATGGAAATAAAGCTTTTTCACACAAACCTATATACAATTTTTTTTACCAGGAAGCACACCCCTTTTTCACACCACCTTTGTCCTTAACTCCTTCACAACCAGAGCTTCTTCCATTGTTATTTCAAACACGTAGCAAACGTTAGTTCGACCCTACCACGATTCCTATCATTCTCCAGAGTACCACCAGCGAGAAGCCAACTCTCCGAAACCACTTCCCAGCCAAACTACCGCTCCGCGCTATTTTCTCTCACTCTTTTCCGCTCCTCGACCCATTACCAAAACCGTCCATTAAAAGAAGCGCCTGGCACTTTCTCTTAAAACGTCGCAATCTAATCTCGCGGCCATCGTCGTCTCTCGCGCAAATCTAGAACAGCATGCGGCTTCATCCTTCTTTTTTATAAGTATAGTAGTGCGGGAGAGCCTGCGAGAAGCGTAGCAGCAGAATTCGATTTTTCGCCGCGACCGCGGTAGCCGAGTGCCGGGATTATTATACGGACGTTGTTATCGGGCTCAGGGATGGTTATTTCTTTTTGCTCGTAGTTGGTGGGGGAGTTTTCTTTTTTATGGAAAAGACTTTGGTTAGAGAATAAACTACGATGGAAGGCCTGATGTGGGTTCATGCGGTTCACGGAGCAGCGGCAGCGAGCCAAGAAGCTGTTGGATGGGTGACACGCTGCGAAGGAGAATTGAAACGATCGTCGTAATGGTAAGTCGTATGAATTTTTTATATTTTTCATGTCATTTTCATGCATTTATGAGGTCGGTGTGAATTAGTTGAATGGAATTAGATATTTTTTTTATCTTTTAGTAAAATTTAGATTTTTTTTTTCAAAGTTAATAAAAATTGATGATACCATTTTGTAAAATCGGAGAATGAAAACTTTCATTTTCCTGCTAAATTTTACTTGTAGCTCTGAAAATCGACGTACGAAAAAATCCGTATAACGTAGCATAAAATTACTCACCGACTATATATCGAAAAAAATATACATAACACACTCAAAACCCTCACTCTGCTCAAATTCCAGAAAACGTAAACCTACGTAAACCACCAAAATCACCCGTTTAAAAAACGTCCTCAAATGAAACTCACGCCTGTGGGATCAGTTAAAAAATAGCGTATGACACGATCTAAAATCGAGAGTGCAGCATCCCGCCCAATATAATCTCCGCGAGTCAATGCCTCTTCTCACCGATCGATTTTCCTCATCCAGCCTCATTCCGAAAGAATAGCGACCGAATAAAATCGTCGAGTAATAAGCCGTGTCGCTGTGCGCATGTGTGTCATCAGTTCCGCGCGGCCTTTAAAAATTCAGGTGGCGCGTTTCACGTTAATATGACGATTACTTAAAGCTCGGGCATGTATGTGTGGCATGAGAGAAGTGAAAATTCGCGCGGATAAGGTTGAATGTCACGCGATATTGATTATTGTAAAGCGCTTTTTACTGAATTGTAAATGCTGAGAGTTGAACGTTATTGTCTGATTTTCCAAATCATAACTCTAATACATTATATTCATTCACGTATCCATTGTTATTAAAATCGTTAACCCACGAAACCGTTAACACTATCTACGTCCAAATTTACCCTACCTCCATCCTCAAAAACCCGATCTACATCCAAACTCAACCCCCCACATACTATCGCGCACAACCATCGCGAAAACGCAAACGCCGCGAGAAATTGGCCCGTGCTGCAGCTTCAAGTCCAATAAAAAAAAAAAGTAAAGTCCGGACAGGCACGAATCCGCCGCGTTCCAGAATAATCGGTTATAATCGAGCGGAGAAGCGCTCGGGAGAGAGAGAGAGGGCCAGCAACGGTGCCACTCACCCCTCGCGAGATATCGATCAAATCGCCCGAACGTGCCGCTGCTGTACACTCGATTTTCGCAGCCGCGCTGTTTATTCGTTTATTCGCGGATGTTGGCGAAACGTGGTGATCTATCGCTTTAATGGGGCGAGAGAGGTTTGGTGTATGCTGGTGCAAGTGTAGATTGTATTTTGAAGGGGTATTGATTTTCTTATCGGATTCGCCGATCGATGCTGAATTTTTGTGTTTTAGTTGTAGAGTTATGGTGAATAATAAATTCACGTACCTGATTGTTAAACGATAGAAAATAGATAAACGACTTTTATGACGTTAAGTTTAACAATCGCGATTAAGTACATAAATATCGCAAGTGTTCAAAAAACGACTAATAACCGAGAAAAGGAAATTTCATTCATGCCGCAAACATCGTCATTAATCGATAAACCCACTAGAGAATTCAATTTTTCACCGGCAGCGCTAAGCAACGTTTTTCCTTTCCGGGTCACTGTTCCGTCTACATCAGCGAAATTTCGTATACACGTCCTTGTTTTACACTGGCGCAATGCTAATAATAGCTCTCGATTAATAATTTTCAATATAACGACTGGACCGTTTTGTCGACCAAGTTAAACGCCCGCGATGTTTATGTATACATGACGCAATGTCAACAGTGCGTTAAGTATCGATCGCGACGACTTTAATTATTACAAAATTAGAATCGTTATTATTACTATTACTATTACTAAAGCGATGTAATATATACATCAGAAGTAGAGAACCTCTCGAGAATACCGAAGAAACTCGAGCACCTCCGGCATGACAACGGCGAGCCGTATTATAGATTTGTATAGGTATGTAAGTCCGCGCGAGTAGTACAGACCGCGTTCGAGTCAGCCACCGCATACATATACCCCCCATTAAACTCTACTCCGAATTGGCTACACTATCCCATCGACTTTTCTCCACTATACATAAAAGCCTCGTTCTACCTCTCCAACAAAAAATCACCATTATTAATATCACCCCAAAATCGTTTAAGCGCCCGTCGCACCGACAAAAAAAGCGCGCGGCTATTTAGTTTCTCTCTCTCTCTCTCTCCCGCACGTTAATTGGGTCAAAATATGTGCACCCCCGTTGATCGGGCGAGCAGAGCTTCTCTCTCTCTCTCTCGCTGCTTCCGCGTGCATATATACTCGGTCCCTCTCTCTCTCTCTCTTATCTCGGATGCACGTCACGTCGGGGGAGGTAGTGACGTCAGAGCGGCGCGGTAGCCCGATTGGCCCGCGCCCCGCTGACGTCACGTCGAGGCGCTGCTGCTGCTGCTGCACCGCAGGATAGAGAGAGGAAGAGAGAAGGGGTGAGAGAGAGAGAGGACGGGTGCATCGGGGTTCAAAGTCCCAGTTTCCCAAGGCTGCCCGATCGGAGAGGTCGCCGAGCCTCTCGCGCGCGCGCGCACTTCTCTTTCTATCTATCTCGCTCGCTCTGATACGTGTGTGCGTGTAGGTATATATATAAACATACAGATATATATATTTGTATATATGGTATACATGCACGTATAGGTATAGTATAGGGGCACCGCTTGCCTCTTTGCTTCTTTTTTCTCGCTCGCTCTCTGATCTATCTTTGGTTTTGTTGTTTTTTTTTCTCTCTCTCTTCCTCGCTCTACTACCTTGTCGCTGAGATGCATGACGTCCGCGCGGTCCTTGAGCTTTTGGGTCTCTGCATCGCTGTTGACGCGCTTTTTTCTCTCTATTTCGATGTGAATGTATATGCATGTTTATAAGTGTATATGCACGATTCAAGTTCGAATTTCATTGTTGCGAGAGCGAGGTCAGGATGCACGCGATAATTAACTTGATATATGTCTGTATAATAAACATGTAAATATAGTTTTCAGTGTACATGCGCTATAGAACACTTTTTGCCTTTGTCCATACCTTAATGAAGCATTGCTTGTTTTGCACTTTCTCAAAAATAGTAGAATTTGAGTTGAAACCTCACTTCGTATCGTCACCGTGGAAACTCAAACCATATGTCTCTCGCTGTCTGTCTGTCTCTTTTCTACATACCGTCCTTGGCAGTCTCGTTCGCGCGCGTGCAGCGGCTGAAGGGCGCGCGACCCCACGAAGTTTGTTAATGAATGTCGCTCGTGTGCGCGTGTCTTTGTACTGCTTTTTTTTCTCTCTCTCTCTCGCGGTCCATGGACGGAGTCGCATTGATGCGCTTTTTCAGAGTGCGATGTTTATAGTAACGGGCGGTGGAGTAAAATAAACTTGATATTCTGGTAAAATATGTAACATTTTTTTTTATGTAAAAAATTAATTTTAAAATTCTCAAACATCTCTAAACATATCAAAAATTTTGAATAATTCGCGTACCACTTACGATGTTTTACCAGAACTTCGTCACTCATATACAAAATACACAACCATCCATCCACACGCAACCCGTGCTCTATAAATAAGGCCCTGGGGCACTTGCAAAATACGCGAGCTCTCCGTTCTCATCCTCCCGTATTACGGAAACCTCGCTCGCACCGTCATATACACCGACACATAATAGGTATGATGCATGCGTCGCGCACTCGGCTAAAAAGGTGAAAAAAGACCTTGGATGTCGCGCGCTCGAGGGCAGAAAAATTGCGATGCACGAGGGATGATGATGTGTGATTTGTTAAAACGAGGAGAGGATTGTGGTGGATGCAGAATGGCTAATTTTGAAATTGACGTGTGTATGTGTGAGTAGAGGGGATTGAGGAATTCGAAGGTTAATTGATTGATGGATGATAGGTGCAGTGAATGAGTAGATTAGAGTAGTTTTTGCTTGGTTGGTGGGTTAATAGTGGCTAAAGGTTTGAACTGTAGATATTTGGCATTTATGAGAATTATCTTTTTTAATAGTAGATTCAAATCGCATGGTAATAAACTTTACATGTGTTCAGCTTATATCTCTTATCTATAATATTAACGCGATTACGCGAGCGCCGATAATAACGATGAATTGATATACATACGGTCGATTACATTTACTCAAGTCAGCGTAACAGTATCTATACTTAAACAAACCATTGGTATTAGTATAAACATTAATCACAACATAACACGATAAAATTCAAACAACATCAATAAACCGGTATCTAATCATTCGAAAACCCTTAAATAATATCATCTATCATCTCGCACTCTCAAAAGTAAATTAAATGCCGAGAGATCCAGAAACGTCGCTGACGTAAGCTGCAGCGGCAGTAGCATCAGCATCGCGGTACCTTAACGCAGCCCCTCTCTCAAACCATTAAACACCTGTCCGTCCCAACCCTCCCATATCACCCCTTAAAAATCTAAACCCAAAACCAAAAGTAAAAAACTACAACGACTATACGGCAGGTATTAGGTATACGCGAAAAGCCGCCCCATTGTGGAGGCCGCTGCCGCCGTCGTCGCGCGGAATGGAGTAGCATGACCCGCTGACCCACATTCACGTTTGCGTCATTCACAATCTCGCCCCACTCCGCGCGCTCTATGCAGGCGAGCGAGCGCGGCGCTCTTGGCGACGGCGGCGCACGTTTCGAAAAATGAATCGGCCGAGCGCCATGATTCATTTTCCCGCGCGCGTATCATGGTTGTCGTGGAAGTATAGTGCTGTTGGAGGTTTCGCGAGAAAGAGAGAGGATACTTGGTAATGCGTGATGTGAGAGTTGAAGTGCATAGGAGACACGGTGGTGAGTTTGGGTTTTTTGTGTATAAGGTTGTTGTATATTTTGGTGGCTATCGTGTTGGCTTTTGTGGGTGAATTGAAATTCATCAAGGTTATATCTGTTTAAATTGAGATTTAATGGCAAAAGTATAAGTATGTGTATAAATAATAAACTTTCAAGTCGTTGGCCGTAATAATAGCAAATATTGGGAGTTGTATAAAGTGATATTAAAGTAGATATATTGTGCAGTTTGCCTGAAGAATTTATAATTAAAGAATTTCTATATTCTAATTGCATTCGTAACATTTTTTTTAGATACCTGTATTTTTCGAAGCATGATGCATCATTGACTTACATTTACTTCATTAAAGTTTATATTTAATATTTTAATTGGAGGGCGAAATTTTTTATTTTTCATCTTTTTTCGGTCGCAGTAAAAAAATCCTAATATTATTATTACACTTAAATTGATGAGACAGTACAAAAACCGACTACATTCTTATTCAGTAGTATAAGATTATATGCGGTCAGACTATACCTTTTTCATCCGCGTTTGGAGCTTTCTTTTTCATATATTTATTTACATATCTTGTTATGGCTATTAGAAACTCAGATACACACATACAATGTACATACTAAAATAACGTTGTTCCTACGTAAATAATTTTAAAACATTTTTATTATAAAACTGAGAATGTAAGACGGCTAAATTGAATTTCATTTATAAATTGTGCTTGCTTTTGTCATTGGATATTAATATGTTCACTAGTACATTGAGTAGATTTGTATTTATACATTTTTATAAATTACGCATCGGAGAATTATTTTAGCATGTCCTAATCTCAGTCTTACTCATCACAATTTTTGCAAAAAATGTATACTACCTATCAACCCATCCAGACACTAAACGCACCTTCTTCACCAAAAACCACAACAAGCCCCTCCTCTCAAGCGAACGACCTCAACTACCCCTCAACATCCAAACCTCACATCCCCTAACAACCTCTCAAATTAAAAAATCCTCCACCCAATCAACCGATCTCCTGATCCTCAACAAAAACAGCCGCCGAGTTCCCAACAATCATCTCAATTTTTCCCTCTCTCTCCCGCCCCGCTCACGGCGCCCTTGGCAGCCCGTCGTCGTCCTCCCTCTCTCTCCCTCCCTCTCTTCTCCTCTCGCGCGCTCGGTGACCTGAATATCTATGTATAGAGACGCCGGGCTATTTATAGAAGCGCAACCCTCTTCTCCACCGCGCGCGCCTGCGAGCGGAGGGTGAGTTTGGGAGTCGCGCGACGACGACGAGGAACGACCCGCGGCTGCTGCAACGATTACGCGACGTTGTCGCACGGATTATACGGGGTACATGTGGTTGGTGCGTATTTGGTTTAAGTATTTTTTTGGTTTGGGTTTTGGTTGTGATGGGGTTGTATGTGGTGGTTTGTGGGATTGAGAATGAGTAGATTTTTTTTATAGAAAAATTGGCAGTTTCTTTGTCGATTAATTTTAACTAACCTTAAGGATGTTTATTTTAATCGTACCTTTTCATTCATTAATTCTGTTCTCATTTCTGAATACTTTCATAATATAAGTTCCATACCATAGAACACAAAAATCCAACTTTACCACACATTGCTGAAATACTATTCTTATTCCGTGAGAAAAACTCATTACACCTATATTCAAACATTTTCCTCGTGCCACCACGTTCACAATCTATATACCTATATATACAGCCAGCACAATTATTCACATATGCACACTCGCACATCCCCACTTACCTATACGTACATACTCACACAATGCACACCTATAACAGCTATTGTCGCTTATCGCAGCAGCATGTACGTCCGACCCCACACGAACATACATAGGTGCAGTAGGTACTGCACAGCACCCACATCTGTAGATCAAGATATAGACGCGTACAGTAGTCAGGTTGACAGATAGCAGCAACGTCGGAATCCCAACCGCACGCTGGGTTCTTCTTACCGCCTGTTTTTCCGACTTTGTACTTCTTGCTTTTTGCGACGGTGATAAATTGGCCGAAAGGGGCCCGGGAAATTGGCCAGTTGCACTTTTTGCAGGGTAGAGAGTCGCAGAGATAAAGGGTCGGGCGTTTAGTTTCTTCTTTTACACCAATGAGAGGTGGAGGGAACTAACGGAATAAGGGTAAAAGTTTCGCAGTGATTTACGGGGGTGACGTGGTGTATCGCGCGGTTTATGCGATTGTTGTGGATTGATTTTACCAGAAGGGTACGTACCTATTGCGTAAAATTTAATGTCCGAGATAATTGCGATAATATAAAATTACATCGCTATCCAGAACGTTACAATAATAGAACCACGTGTCGATAGCTATATTTGTAACACATACACATTTGACGCGTATATATCCTTAAAATACACCATATCGACTGAATTCCTGATTCGCGAGAGAATTACTCAACTGTTTAATGACCTACGTTCCGCCTGAAATCTATTATTATTACGCAACGTATTGAAGACACGATCGATACAAGGTGTATATATATACACAACGAAAACAAGCAAACCGCGCGCGAGTGCTCTATTCGCACAATGACGTGTTTCCGCTTCTCGAGGACCTACTCCGCCTCTCGCAACAGCTTAAACATTTACCTCTCTCGTCAGTATAACTAAATCAATTTTACGCGAATAATAGATCTTCTTCCGCGATGTATAATACCGGAGGTATGTGACGAAAGCGAAATTTCGAAGGGAATCCGAAAATAGCGCGCTGACGGGTTTTGCGTCATTTATTTGTACGCGGCATTCGCGCAAAAGTTCATCGATCGATCAATAATAGATAATGAGAGAGAGAACGATGATAAAATTGAGCTGCGTTTTTTCGTTAGCTTTCCTGCGGGATTACTTATGCATGTCGCGCGCCAATTATAGCCGCACGTGACGGCTAAATATAAATCCGGCCGCTGCTGCTGTTGCAATTGTGGGGTAATTGTAGTGATAACAATCGCTCGTAAATATTGGGATATACTGAATATAAACGTGAACTTATAAAAAATTATTTTTGAATATTTATGGAGTGTATATAAGTCCGATGATTGTATATATAGTAAATAAATGATGGAGTTTCTTTTTTCTATACGATGCTAAAAATACCTATAGGGCTGCACTTTCTTTCTATTCGATGTACCTACTTACGTCTTTGCAACCATAGCATGTTTCTATTTTTCCATTATTATAATATACTGCTCAAATACACCTATTGATACAATTTTAATATCAGTAAAGATATTTCCATAAAAACAACAAACCCACCATAATTAAAAAACTTGGCTTCTCGTACACCCATCCACATCTTCAATACGCAACCCTGCAGCGTACCAAAAAACAACCCCACACATATCCACAAGACCGCATACCCCTGCGATCGCGGAAACTAGGTCAAAGACCGAACGGGCCAACCGCGCGCAATCAATCCCCATCATCTAACCCTACCCCCTTAAAAAAACACTCAACACTTTATACCTCTTTCCCCACAACTAAAATAAAAAACAAGAAATAATAATAATAATAACTAACCTGCGGCTACACATATGCAGCCATTATACAATACGCGTTGAATTCTCAACGCTCGCGGGTCGGAAAGTCGATAACCTTTCGCGAGCGGGGACGACTACGACGGAGAGAGAGAGTTCAGTGGCCGGGCGTGCGAGCGCGCGCAGGCGTGCTACCCTCTGACGTCACGGCTCCCACCGCGTGACGTCACTGGTGTGCGCGACTGCCGCATGATATGCGCGCGCGCGCGACTCGATCTCTCTCGCGCGCGCCAGTCTCGAGAGCGCCGTGCCTGGACGAGGAGGTCCGCGCTCTACAGCAGCAGCAGCAGTAGAGACGTTTTTTCTTGGTATCGGGTTGTGTGTGTGTCGTTTGGCACTGGTCGTTGGCTACGAGTTGTTGGCGGATATATACAGGTCGCGGCTTTTGACTTGCGGTTCTGAGTTCTTTATTTGCGATGGGGAGGGTTGAAGTTTGGCTAGAGTTGCTGTGGGTGGGTTCGTTCTTTTTTTTTTCGTTGGATGTAGAGAAAAGTTTTGGTTGGGTGAGGTAAAAAGTTTTTTAATAACTGAGTGGGGCGCGATAGTTGTGGTTTAGTAGTTTTAACAATTTGTTTAATTGACGGTTTTGTGGGCTGTAGTTATTATTAACGGGGAAACTTTTTTATTAATTTAAATAATATACTGATTGATCAATTTTTGGATTCATTATGTTTGTAGTACTATTTTTAAATATGGAAATTAAAGGAGTGTGAAAAATTTATTCAGCGTGTTCAAGCGGGTTGTTAGATTCTGCATTAATATATGTGCATACACGCGTTATAATATGAATAAATTATTTATTCATAAGGTTTATTTTGCCTCCGTTTTTTCTATTTTTGAAACTTCTTTTTTATTCTTTACTTTTACTCTTCTATTGCGAAAAATCATTTCTAGGTGTTGGTGAGTATACGCTATAGACAACTCTAAAACTTAGATTTTTAATACTTATATAGATTTAGATTATTAGCAGAATGACGATTTAGACTTTTTCTCTAAAACTATTACCTCATTTTATTCTGTCATGAAATTATAATTAATAACTTATCGTATAGAACATACATCTTTAAATTTTACCAGCTTTTTCAAGTTTTCAGAAGAAATATCAAGACCTTATGAAATAACGGTATTCGCCGTGTAAGCATAAAATATTTTCTTGAGTTCAAATCTATTTATCTTCTATATTCAATTTATTCAAAGATATCACTCCACTATAACAATCAAATAAAAAATTACATCATTCACAACCGCATCTATTCATTAAACGACGACACGAGTCATCGACCTCGCGCTCGCATCGCCCCACCGCGGACATCCTCCGCACCACTGTACAATCGAACACTGCGCGCGCCCGTTCGAGCACCCCCTTGAGCACTGGATGATAACGTTTGTGCGGTCGCGACCACTACTGCAATACCAGGATAGGTCGATAAAGTCAGTTCGCAACGTGCGGGTAAAACAAAACAAAACACATCATGGAGTCGCGTTACTGGGGGAGCTGTTTGTCGCGCCTTCGGGGTTTCGCCTGTCGATGGCGCGACTGTGGGGCTTTGTCATTGTGTGGCTGACCGATGTTGAGGTTCTACTACTGTAGGAGAGAGAGAGCGCGATATTTGATTGGGGTTGGAAAGTATTTGGGATGTGAGATTAGAGTTATTTGATTAGAATGATAGGTAGGGGTGGGTTGCTTTAAAGTTTTTAGTCATAAAGAGTTAAAAAAATGAGTAAAGGTATTTGAATATCAATTTCAACGTATGATAACAGAGCATGACAATATTATTATTTTAATATAAGCTTCAATAATAGATAATAATTTTTGATGGATTTATTAGATTAATAATATGCATGTGCAATAACGCAAGTTAGATTTTAAATCATATTAATTTAATCATTTGGTCTGCGCCTATAATTACGCCTACATACATTCGTTCATAATAGCAATATATCATAAAACTATTGATACATTAATTACTTAATCTTTCTTTTCACATTCTACCCCAAAATTATTCCCCAAAATTCAACAATAAAGCTACTCACAATAATCGCCGACAACATAGATTCACCCCAACCAAACAGGATCATCAATTCAACCCCATCACCCCATTCATCCTTGATTACTATAAAATAAAACAACCATTAAAAAAAACCATAAAACTCTTTCTTCACGCCACTTAATACTGCACAAAAGCATCGGAAAGCAGCGTCCCAGTAGCCCGTTCGAGCGCATCAGACGCGGCCGCGCGTTGTATATCGCGTAATTATACGATGATCTAGGCTACTCGGGGGCGCTACGTCTCTCCACGCCAATGAGTAGTAGCCCGCCAGGGCTTCCCCGCCGGGGGGTGGTTGGGATTAATCCGGTTTACCTTAGCGCGCAGCCCTGGGGCTTCTTCTTCGCCGTCGTCGTAGCTGCTGCTGCTGCTGCTCTTTTTCTGTAGTGTCGCAGGCTGTGTATGTATGTATATGAGCGTGGAATGCTGGATAGGTGTGAGGTGCATGTGCTTTGCAATGTTGCATTG